>JAECUM010009674.1:0-89444 GCA_016617855.1 Megalonaias nervosa | reverse complement strand
GCCGTCTACTGAATACCTTCCGATGGTCTTTTCGCCTCCTCCGTTGCGAGCATGTTGGATCCATTTGTCTTCCTCCTCACACAAGTAATGTAACCAGCGTAGGGCTTTGACCGAGTATTGACGTTTGACAAAATTGGTCGTTTGAGGACTGATGACAGCTAGGGTGTTTTCGGGCATGAATCGTTGACGATACACTAAGGAACATGCTTTGGCAATGGTACAAGCTTCTTTCAAAGGATCGATCCCTCCGTGTTCCATGAACAGTTCTCGAAATTTTCCACAGCAGCGACGTAAAATGTCTACGTCGGAACGACAATATTTAAACATTTCTTCTTGAAAGTCAAAAGGGTCCGAAGCGTGAGTGTGGTACCATGCGTAGAAAGCTTCTCGTTGTTCGGTACGCATGTTGTCGGGGTCGTAGTAGTGAGCCCCAGGCAAATGGGGTAGAACGGCGTGTTGATTGGCTTCGGTATTGAAAAAGTGTGGAAAATAGCCTTTGGCCATTTCTGTCATGCCAAACGTTTTAGGCATGCGGCTCAAAGGCATAGCCAAGTAACTCATTGAATCTTTACACTGTACTTGTCCCACTTGCATGGAAATGATTTTGACTCCGTTCAAAGTGACTTTCGGACGTTCGGTACTTTGTTCCGTATAGTATCTCAACAGAAATTGTCCATCGTATCCCGAGAAATTGTGAGCCATCACCGTGGTATGGCGATGACAATCTCCGTAACGTTCGATATCTTCTTGGCTCCACGTCTCGTCGATAGGGTTTAAGATCCATTGGGCAAAATCGGCCAGTGTGTTCGATCCCCGAAAGATTTTTTCACGTCCTCCAGGAATCTTGCTGCAGTAAGGGCAATGAGTCAAGATAGGCTCTTTGATGCACTTCTCGCACGCTCGGTGAGCCACGCAGAAATTAGGAATGTGAATGCCAGTCTCTTGCATGCATTCGAAATCGAAAAAGATGAAATTCCCTTTCTTCTTCTGGTCATTATCTTCTTCTTCTTCATGTTTGGAATGGTATTTTGAATGTAGCATTGGTGTTCCAAGTCCACGGTTTGGCGACAAATGTGACATCGCTTCTTTCCTGAACAGACGTGCGCCTTGGCACTGTTGGTACGTATGCCTTGTCCACAAGTAGGGCACAATCTCAAGAGCTGACAAGCACATTTCTGCTGTGAACCTTGCGTCTTTAGGTGTTGCTGGTAACAGGCAGGACTGACAAACGTGCGCTGACAAGCAGAGCAATGCACTCGTTCTTGTCCTTCGTCCAGACAGGGTGTAGAAGCTAAACATCCTGAGCATTCCGATCCACAATGCTTGTGTTGCTCTCGATTGTTATAGCCATAGTCACATTTCTCACAGTAATAAGTGTATGACAGGAATCCAGTGATACTGGTAATGGCATCAAAATGTTCATCGTGATGATAGACGTGAATGTATTTTCCGTCTTTAAAATCTTGACCTCGAAACAACAGAGGTCCGCGCACTTCTTGAGGGTGAACTTTCAAGGTGTAACGTGGAGCCAAGACGTCTTGCAACCTTTGCATTTCAGGAATGCCACAGGGTGTGTCTTTAGCTAACCCCGCTTGCTGTAACAGGAGTTCTGCTTCTTTTCGTTGTTTGGCTCGGTCCGATTGTTGAATAGTTTTCCAGGCTCTCTTCCATTCTACCGTATCGTTCTTGTCGGCATACGTTTGTCCCACCACGATGGCACGGGCTAAACACATCTTGTCTTTTGGATTGTTAATTTGGACGAGACTACGCTTGAGGTTACGCAAGCTGTCTACCAACATCAACTTTTTTTTACCTGTCCCTTGGGGAAGAGACACGTGGGTCATGTACAGTGTCGCTTTTCCGTCCGTGATGTGAAATTTGTCGCTGGATTGTTGTACGTGTTGAATCTTGTCCATGATTTTGGAAGGTGTCAATTCTGTTGGACTGCTAAACTCGATCCAAACGGGAGACTTCAAATTGTCGTGATGAATAGAAAGTCTCAAGCGATCGTCTTCTTTGGCTCGACATTGCCGTTTTAGTGTGGTTAACAAAGAATCCCACACATCGGTGATGAACCCTTCTGCTTTTTCCAAGGGTACGTCAGACTTGAAATCTTTAAATTTCACTGCGTACGTGTAGGCCGTGGTTCTAAATTTTCTGGAAGAGCGTTTGTCCGTCTCCCGAATATGGTAGTACTTTTCAGGGTTTACGGGTGGTAATGAACTTTGATTTGGTGTAGACTCTTTAGGCTTCGATTCTGGTTCACTCATCTCATCTTCAAAATCGCTGGCATGAATTTGTGCCAAGACTTCAGCTACTGTGCGAGGCGATAAATCACGTTTCTGCCTCTTACTTTCTTCTTCTTTCTTTTCGAAATGATGCGATCGTTTCATCTTGACGGCAAAAGTCAAATGACTACCTGTGAAACACCATGAACCCCTATATATCTATGTCAGACCAGGGCATATATAAAGGGCTAGTGACTCCCCTCTCAGTATTCATTTCGCTCTCAAGCTGACCAGCACAATGGAAGAACCCACACAGATAGAACTTCTGATTAGAGCATTGCGAGGTGTGATAAGAAAGTTTTCTTCAGACAAGCCGACGGACTACTCTCCTTCCTTTCGAGATAAAAGTCAAGATACTTGCTATATCTGTCAAAAGAAAGGGCATTGGGCTACAGAATGTCCAGACCGTCAAAGAAGCAAGGCCAGTGTCAAAAGAAACAAAAGTCAAGATACCTGTTATCATTGTCAAGAGAAAGGACATTGGTCTTCAGAGTGCCCTAAGAAACAACAGGAGCAGGAGAAGGAGGAAGAAGAAACAGAGGTAGCCTTGACAAAAGAAGAACCCAGACACGTTCAGAAAGAGAAGACAGAAAAGAAAAGAAGACGAGAAAAATGTGAGGAAGAAGAAGACGAAGAAGAGGAAAAAAGTGTAAAAGTGAAGAAATTGAAAAAACAGAGAGAGTGAAAGAAAAAAGACACAGAAGAAATCTATGAACTTTTTTAAAAGTGTTGTGTTGTGTTATGTTGTGATATTGAATTGTAAAAAATTTGTAACAGAATAGACCAAACTGAAAAAACGTAAGTGTCTCTTGGTTTTCATTATTTAGAAATAATAAGGACCTACACTCATACACTCACAACACGTACATCATAGGGTTAAAGAAGGGATTTTGAGTTTTAATTGATTTTGGCAAAAATGAATAGTCACTCTTTTCGAGAGTATTGGGTAGCCCTGAAAAGGACTGTTGAGTGTTTGTTTTTTTCCTTAGAACAAACTCAGGAACGAGAATCAATTCGCTTTAACTGTCTTAAGCCTTTGCCACGGCCAAGGCCTACTTGTGGACTTGCTCCTGTCAATGATTTAGTAGATATCACTAGGGGTGGTATCTGTGGTGTAGTCACAGGGTTAGGTTGTTTGGCTCGGGAAGGTCTTTTTCTCTTGGGTCGTAATAAAGAAGTCTGATACATTTGTTTCAGACTTCTTAACTCGGCCAAAATGTCCAAGAGTACCGTGACCGTTTGACTTTCGCTGTTCTCCTTCTCTCCTAGACTTTGTTTCTTCTCTACTGCTTCTTCTTCCTGTTGTTTCCTTCTTGCCTCTTCTTCTTCTTCTCGCTGTTTCTGTTCAAGAAGAAATGCTTGCTCTGCTTCTTTCTGCTGCTGTAAAAATTTCTCCAATTCTTCTCTCTGTCTTTGTTTAAAATCGTCGACACGTGGTAATGAAGGAGAAAGTGGCGAAGGTACTGGTACCGGAACAAATTCTTGGGAAGAAGATAAAAAATCCACTAAATCCCAGTTGAAATCAACCTCTTCGGGAAGTAGCACTGTGTTCACTTTGGTAGCTGCTGCTGTACCATTACTTCTCGTCTCCACAGCCGGTGCACCCCAATTCATTGTCTTCTTAGGTTCCGTCATGTTTCACAAAACACTACCGCATCGATTCACTGCGCACAGACGCTAGTGTGCCTATATAGGAAATGTGACGTCACAGGTAGCTCTCTTCGGATTGGAAGACAGACTCCGCGAAGTGACTGAATTTTGTAACGCGTGTTGGGATTGGTGAACCCTTTCAATCCGTTTCGATCCGGTCTTCCACTATAAATAAACGCGGTTCACTTCATTCCCTTCACCTGTTCTCGTCACAGAGAAGATGTTGATCGACGTAGAATCCTCTACTTTGGTATCCTCAATGCTGTTCCGTACAGACTTACCCATGTATGTGAAAACAAAATGGACTGTCATCCGGATCACCGGGGCCACTCTTTGGAAAAGAAGATGTTATGTGGAAAGACAAGGCTGTCTTAAGCGGACTCTCATCTACGGACCAGAAGTGAGACACAGCTTAAGACAAACTTTGAGAAATTTGAGGAAGATAAGAAGACCTATGCGATGTCCTGTATGTTAACAGAATAGTGTTAACATCACATAACAAACAACGGCCCTTTTCAGGGCCACTTCCAATACCTCGAAAAGATCTTAATTTTCATTTGGTCTCCCCTAAACGAATATATATATATATATATAAAACCCTTCCTCTACTAAAAAAAGAAACATGCCACCTGTCGCTTATCGCTCTACAAACCCCCAGTCTCCTAGTCACCGCCCTACAAAAATTTCCATTGACGCTATACAGGCCCAGGGTGTTGACCTACTTTCTTGACGCTATACTGGCCCAGGGTGTTGACCTACTTTCTTGACGCTATACTGGCCCAGGGGGGGTCTGTAATGCTAATTCCCATTGACGCTACGGTAACCCACTATACTACTGTTATGTCTAATCAAACATTTTTATGGCGTGCATACATGACAAATGCGTTTTGGTTATGACTATACTAATATCACACGTTTGTACAATATATGTGGCCAGTGGCTTTTAACTGATGCAATCTTTTGCCTCAAGTTTGTGGCCCTGGAGCGAGTGTTAGCCGTTCAAGTCCGGGCCGCTGTTCACATTGGTTTACTAGACCTTTTTCTTAGTGGGAAACCCAAAACAGGTATTTTTTGACGGAATTGGCAATGTAAAATCTTTGTTACTATAATATACATTTCTTAAAACATTTTAGGGAAAATGAAGAAAATAAAGACCAATACAGAATGAAATTTTTCACTTAAATATTTAGATATAAAGCGAATAATCTTTGTTATTCAATAACATTGAAAAGAAAACTTATAAATATTCCCCACGAAATTTTGAAAGAAAAAGCAGCAAAAATGCATCTTATTTATTTTGTTCGAAACTTTATCATCATTGTTTAATTGCAGTCCATATGCGTGTAAAAGAAAAATAAATACATGACAAATACGAATATTAATAATACAGGACACAATAAACGATCGAATTATATAAGTGTCTATTTGCACGGCCGCCATGTACCAACCTTTGGAAAGACTCTTCGCACGTCCGCCGTGTACCATCTTTTTGAAAGACTATTCACACGGCCGCCGCGTGGTCACAATACAGAAGCTATTTCTCACGGCGACTGGTCAACGCATAAGGTCTCACTGGATAAGTTTCGCAGTTTGACACCTCCCTAATTTTGAAGGTAGAAGGCATGAACCTAATTATCATAAGCCTAGCATTTATAAATTCACACAGAAGCTAAATCTGTAATGTGGTTTAGATTTACTTTGAGTTAGGCTTGAAAATGGGTCGGCTTGTTTGGTGACTGCCTGTCACAGTTAGACTAGCATTGGAGGTCAAATGCGTAACTTGGGCTGCAAATGAATAGCCAACTTGGCTTACGTATTTACGTATGTCTGTTACAGAGGTAAAAATCTAAAAATCGAGATGGTTGAGTGGTGATGAAAGTATCTAATTTGTTATAGTGCTAGTGAACTTTATTTCATGCATAAGGCATATACTGATTCTTTTAGCTGCCTTGTCACAGGAAAATATTCAAAATAGCTCTTTGCTGTCAAAAAATAATGTATAAAATAGGGGTTGGTGGCAGTGCTGGTTCAGTATAAAAGCCACCAGTTGTATAAGGAATTAACCTGATTGCCGCAGTCAAACTCTCACATGCATGCTTTCTACAAAAATCATTAGTTTCTGTTTGTTTGTATCATCAGTGTAAAATTATTCTCATTTTTCTGCAATAGGTCATTGTCGGATGAAAATTTACCAGATAAACTGTCCAGTGAGACCTTAAGAATCGGTGTCATTTTTTCTGTCTTGTCAAATGCGTTTCACTGTGCCATAAATCAGTTCCTTATTACCTCCATGTCTTTCATCTGATAAAGTTGGGTATTCCAAACATACACTTCCTATAGATTTGATAGCAGTTAATCATAGTAGAAGAAGGGAGTTAACTCAACACTATTAGAGTTACCAGGTATTGCTTCTAAACCATTCTTCTAATGAACACCAAAAGCCTTATAAGTTTCATGCAAGGTGGTTTAATTGACATATTTCACATACTTATTCAGTTTATCAATATTTTCAGTACATACAGTGTATATTTTCCTAATTTCATGATTTTATATACATATCTACTCATGATGTAATGTTTCAATACATATATTTCATCTTATTTACAGAAATTTAAGTTATAATGACCTATATATAAGAAGTTCAGGGTTTTATTTTCTTGTAGACCTCAATGTGTATGGGAGCACACCTGCCGAAGTGATATTGCTAGCCAGGACAACGTCAAGGATTTCCTTGGGAGTCAGCCGCACCAGTTGTTGCACAGCTTTCTCAGGAGCAGATGTGTCTGCACCAGCTTCATTGGAGTTTTGGTGAGTTATGTGAAATGGATGTTCCTTTTTACATTATGTTTTTTCTCCTCCCCTTTTTTACTTTGCATGATTTTCTGTTTGCTCTAGATTTGATTCTATGCAGGTTACAATCAGTAGCAAAACAAACTTCTCTAAATAGCAACAGCTTCAGCAACAATATGTGCTGGCCAGTGTGAAAATGATGCAAAGGGGACCTTCTTAATGTTCTTAAAATACATTATCCATACATATTGTCTTATCAACATATGGGATGAATCTGGGCATAAAACTTCATTGTTTAAGTTTCCCAAGTGGTGTGGTTCAGTTTACAAACGTCCATACAGTTTATGTCTACCTGATGAGTTGCCTCCCTTACAGTTTACCTCAAGATTTCTATGTTATATTATAGATTTGACCTTCTACATGAAATCGGTGAGAGAATTCTGGTCAGTTTATATATGCTGTGCATCGTTCATATTTTGTTAAGTACTTAGCATGCACATTTTGCAGAAATGAATGAAAAAATAGGGGTTGGTGGCAGTGCTGGTTCAGTATAAAGCCATCAGCTGTATAAGAAATTAACCTGATTCCCGCAGTCAAAATCTCATATGCATGCTTTCTACAAAAATCATTAGTTTGGTTTTGTTTGTATCTTCAGTGTAAAATTATTCTCATTTTTCTGCAATAGATCATTGTCGGATGAAAATTCACCAGATAAACTGTCCAGTGAGACCTAAGGGACGAGTAAAAGAAGATTGCCACTTAAATAAAATGGACAAAATCATAGCACGTACCCATCATTATTCTTACAGGGTTGTTAGCCGATTCATTGGTCTACATAAATTATAAAAAAGGAAATTGTTCAATAGTATATATTTCGTATGGCGGCCGTGTACTAACCTTCGCACTTCCGCCGTTCGTTAATAATAGACACACTGTGATGGGTGTGTCTCAGTTTGAATTAGAATGGTCATGATATGGTGTGCAAACAATCAGAGGCTCTCATGTGAATCTATGGTTTTCCCTAGGTGAATGTTGGACAATACAAACTTCCTTTAATATTAAATTTTTGTTCTGTCATCAATACACAAACATAGGAAAAGTGAAAAAAAAAAATGTTATCACGAAACAGTAATCCCTGTGATCTAGTGGAAATGTGCTACCTCTCACACAAAAGATCATGGATCCCACTATCCGAGCTTTCATAATATTTTTTTAATGTATGCTTTGTAAATTGTTATTTTGAATTATAAAATAATTTCGTTACTCACATTTACAGTACAAACTGACATTTTAAGTGTATGCGTTGTTACCTTTATTTCAGAAAGAATTATGTTGCTCAGATTGAATGTGCTAACATGTACACCAAACAACAGAGCACATGAATGGTAAACAGCTGACATATCTAAGAAATATGTTATTTTCAAACTCTTATTACACTATAGTTAGCGAACACGTCTGGACATTAAAATAAAAAGAAAACGTGTGTGTGTGTGTGTGTGTGTGTGTGTGTGTGTGTGTTCTGAATGAATAACGGAACAAGTTTGTCGAATGGGTGATAATACTGGAATTTTTCACCCACGATATTCACTCAATTGTTTGAAAATTTATATTTCTACCGCAGGCTAAGGAATATAGAACTGCGAATAGACTTCCGCAGCTAAAGTGCACAGAGGTCGTGCGAATAGCCTCGGCCTAGAATTGTACATATTGGCCGAATTGTCACATTACAATCTTATGTCACGTAACATTTATTTCATGAGCTTGAACAATGGAAATACTTACAGAAATAGAGAAATCTTGAGATGTTTGTACATACGGTAGCAACGGTAACTGGAAAAGAATTTGAGGAGTTTACAAAAAATTTGCAGCTGTAATAGGTAGGATGTCGGGTTTAATAGTTTTACACAATATTAAAATATAAGCCTTACAAGTAACGTTAAGGGCGCGAACCATGGCAGGTCCACAGGGGCTCATCTGTTTGCTTACAATTTAACTGTTAGTCATACGTTAGTATCAAATAATACAAGGGAACACTTCTCTCCTTTGTCGCGCGACAACGCTGATATTTGAAGCTGTTTTTCACGTAGAGTAATACATTTGGTACCGATATTTAGCTCAGGCATTCGACTTTGTAGGTCTATGCAACGTTTGGCTTACTATCATACCTTTACTGAATGCCAGACCGTTATCCGACGCTACTGCTCGGCATGGCCATGATCGCGCCAGCTTATTATGCAAGAACAACGCGCTGAAAGGAATTTTACCTTCTCATTGGCCAAATGAAAATAAGGTATAAATAAATGCACCATGTAATTTTTTTTTAACCAATGAGAGGACAGTATTCAATTCAGCTGGAATTCACTTGGATTTTAAGCGGGAGCGATCATCACATCTGGCCAAATCGGAGGAGTAAGCATCTCTGGATTATATGAAAAATGGGACATATGTTGTTTCTAAACAATTAAAGTGAGCCAGAACTCTTTTCCCTATAGTACTTCCTTGAACCAAATTACCCCGTATCCACTACCATAATATTTGCTCCTACAATAAGGGTTGCTTTTGTTAGCAAAGCCAGTGGAAAACACATGCCAGTAATAAATCAATCTGTACACATTTTGCCTTAATATTAAATATGGTACACACTTAAATCATAATAGTAATGACGGCAAATGGGTCGGTTAATGCTATTCGATGCAGCTGAACATTTCAGCCTACTGAATAGTGCTCAACCTATGTACAAATCTTTAACACAATAACAATAAATATAATAAGTTGTCATATCATCCATTTAACCTGGTTCAGAAGAGATCCATTAATTTGATCAACAAGACCACAAGAAAATCCAACTACTTTTCTGGATACTACCATGTAAATACAAAATTCCTCTTGGCCACACTACCCAATTCTATAAATGCCGTGTCTCCATATCAGCTATCAACTAGATTAAAATGATATGACGACACTAAAACTCCATAAGTCTATTTGAAAAATTATGCATACTTTAAAATTTGGACATTTGAAAATTGCAACAGGCAAGTCGCTCTGTACACATTTTTTTTGTCAGCGAAATAGCCCTCTTTCTACAACCCCAGTAACAATCGAGTTGCGCAGGTTATCATGCAAAGATCTAGCTATTGTAGAGAGATAAGGTGAAGCTGCACAAGTTAAATCTTTCTCAACCTATAATCATACATGGGTCAAGCTAGACTTGAATTTTTGGGGAGAAGGCACTTCTTTTGGACAGAACAGGGTGAAATGGGAGCAAAACAGGGAGAAGTGGGAGGAAAGCATGTATATATATATATATATATATATATATATATATATATATATATATATATGTGTGTGTGTGTGTGTGTGTGTGTGTGTGTGTTCTCTTATTTTAATTTTAATTATGCCCTCTATTTCTCAGTATGCATTTACCATTAGTTTTAAGCAATATTTTATGTTCAAGTAGAAAAGTCTGTTATATGTTTATTATCAACACATATTATATGTGTATAAAAATATTTATACCCATTGTATTCATATGTGTATAAAAATATTTATACCCATTGTATTCATTCTCATAGGTGTATCTTTAGTTTACCCGCATGTGCGTCATAATTTCTTTGTTGCCAATAAAACAGTACTGTAACTATTCTTTGATAAATCACTGAAGCATTAAAGTTGTTAAATGACGGAACTACACCGTTCTTTCCAACCGAATAGACACAACCAAGAACATGCATTGTGCCATATGAATGCATCTATTTTTAGAAAGAGATTTTCTTAATATAACCACTCATTTTCTAGCTTCATTACAAGAATCCATTGATAGGAATGCATATTTATGGTTTTATTATTTGCCTACAAACTGGTAGTAATGACATGCATTGGTTAAATATTATTTGCTTCACCATATTTGTCACATTTTCACAAAAGTTAATGTTAGAAAACAAACCTGACCTTACTGCTTCTATTTTAAAATTCCACAACAAAACATTGTCCCATATGTTTGTGACCTACATGATTAAATATTTATACTATTTATACTATACTATTTCTGGCAACTATGTCGCCCACTTCACCTTGTAGTGCAAAACCTGATCATAACTATTTAAAATTAGAAACTGTAACGAAATTTGTGAGGGTGAAGGAAGAGGGTCCAGAACTTGGGGATTTTAGTTCAAAATCTGCTGTGATGAAGTTTAATCAAGTTTAAGAGAAAACGTTAATATAGTATGCTGTGCAGTGTTGCTTAAAGGTGCAACGGAAACAAATGAACATGATCATTTATTTCTTCTTCCATTGTCTAAGCCATTTATTGATCTGAAATAGAATTAAGATGATAAAATAAATAAAGAAAATAAACTGTAATCTCTAGCTCGATTCCTTCTAGTTGTTGCATCACCAAAAATCATAATTATCACAGTACTCCAATACCTTCGTTTCTCATTGCTTTCACTTAATGATTTATATTTCACAATGAACAAACATTGGCAATCTAATGACATATATATTTATGACCCAACAATAGACGCAGTTTGTTCTGAATTATTGCAAGGTAAAAATGTATCGTTATTGAGACCCCTATTTCTAGAGACAGGACTCCAAGAGGAGTCCTTGACTACTACTTGCAAATACTGAATTTCCTTTTTCAAGTATTCCTGTTTGAGAGGGTTCATTCTGTATGGATGCTGTTTCACAAGTTTTGAATCTACAATTTCAACGTCATGAAAAATTTTGTTTGTTCTTGTAGGAATATCTGGAAAGAAGTGCTCATATTCGAATGATAACTGTTTAAGTTCATTTCTTTCTTGTTGTTGTAAATGTAAAAGTTTCTCATCCAGATCTTTCATAATTTTTGAAATCCGAAGATTTGTTGCTCCGAGATAAACAGTGTCCAAGTGAATTTCTTCACTTAAATCCTCAGTTTGTGGGACAGGTATAACTAAATTAATTGTATGATTTACTTGGCTATCTCTTTCAATATACTCCTTTAACATGTTAATGTGGCAAAGTGGTTTTTGTTTTCGCCTCCCAGGAGTGTTTATGACGTAATTTAAATCATTTATTTTCTTTTCAACCGTGTAGGGACCATATTACTTGGCCTGAAGGAGATTTTGTGGAATGGGCAAGAGAGCTAGAACTCTATCACCAGGCTGAAAACTCCTATCCTTTGAGTTTTTATCATATCTTGATATGATTCTGGACTGAGTAGAGCGCAGATTTGCTCTTGCGACCTCACAAGCCTTTGACAATTTGTATTTAAAATCAGAAACATAATCAAGAAGATTGAGCTCAGTATCTTCATTAGAAAGAAGTTTCTCTTTCAACAACTTCAAAGGTACACGCACAGTATGTCCGAAAACTAGTTAAAAGGGACTGAATCCTAAAGATCCTTGAACGGACTCCCTAACAGCAAACAAAAGTAAATGAATGTCGTCATCCCAATCTTTGCTCTTATCAAAGTAATATGATCGAATCATATTCTTTAAAGTCTGATGAAGTCTTTCTAAGGCTCCTTGGCTCTCAGGGTGATAGGCAGAAGATTTAAATTGTTCAATGCCTAATTGGTGCATAGCTTGCTGGAAAATTCCAGACATGAAAATTGATCTTTGATCCGATTGGACATATTTGGGAAGGCCAAATTGAGTAAAAATAAACTTTATCAAAGATTTTACTATAGTTTTGGTTTTAATATTCCTCAAAGGAATTGCCTCTGGGAATCTTGTTGACGCACACATAATGGTCAACAAATATTGGTTCCCTGACTTGGTCTTAGGTAAGGAACCAACACAATCTACCATAATTCTGCTAAATGGTTCGTCAAATACAGCAATAGGTTGCATACGAGCCTTAGGTATCTTCTGATTTCGTTTTCCTATCATTTGACAAGTATGACAAGATCTACAAAATTTACAAACATCACTTTTGATTTTTTGCCAATAAAAGTGAGTCAAGATCTTGTGATAAGTTTTATTTATCTTTAAATGACCAGCCAGAGGAGTTTCATGGCCGAAACTAAGTATTTCCTGTGTGTAAGATTTTGGAACTACAATCTGATAGTTCACTGACCATTCAGCATTAGCAGGTACCTCGAGTCGTCTCCATTTTCTCATAAGAATTCCATTTTTAATGAAATAACAGACAGGTACTTCAGTGGCTTCAGTTTCACTAATGGCCCTCTGAAACAAACAGGAGATCTCAGGATCTTTTTCCTGTTCGACAACAAGTGATTGTCGTTTGTCACCCTGATTAGAAAAAAGAGAGTGAGTATTTAGAAGAGGATCACTGTGATCAATATCTTTTGAATGATTCAAGTTAGAAGTGAAAGTGACCCCATCAAAATCCTGACCAATACATGTGTCAGCTAAAGGAATATTTTCCTTATCAAAATCATTCTCAAGAGTTTTCTGTGACATAGCTCTTGTACCTGCACAAGCTGGGTATAACTCAGGGTATTCTTTTTCAATAGGATCAACTTTCTGATCCAAAAAAGGCTTGTCAGTTACAAGTGGATTAACCATAACGTTGTCTCCAGCTAGGTGGTTGCCTAGCAACAAATGAATGCCCTCAAAGGGTAAAGTAGACACTATACCGACTGTCACATGTTCTGAAACTAAGTCTGATGATAACTTTACAGAATGGAGAGGAACATTAACAAAGCCGCACTCTACTCCCTGAATGAGAACACTCTCATTAGAACAGGACTTCTCAGAGAAAGGCAAAGTGCCTGATAATAAAAGACTCTGAGAAGCTCCTGTATCCCTTAAAATTTTAATAGGGATCGGATTGGCCGAATCACCCAAGAGTGATATAGAACCCTTCAACATGAATGGTTCATAATTCTCCATAATAAAATCAGACTGGGCTTTATTAGACCCAACATATGTGTTGCTTTCAATACATGGCCGTGACCTTGACCTCTTAGAAATAAGAGCATTTGGGATAGGTCTATCTTGATTCTGATGCCTGTATTTCAACTGGAAGCAATCAGGAATCACGTGTCCTTTTTTCTTGCAATAGGTACAAGCAGGAATAGACAAGGATTTTGAATCAAGTCTATCAGAAGCTTGATTTTTAGAAGTTGTGCCAGATTGAGTTTTAGGAGGAGTTGTATTGGGCTGAAATACCTTTCTACCAGTAGACTGCTGAGTGAATGATTTGCCTACAACAGGAAATGTATGAGTTAAGGTATACTCATCAGCAGCAAGAGCAGCATTTTCCAAGGTTTCGATCTCATGCTCATCAAGATGATTCTTAATATCATTAGGAACACAAGTTTTGAACTCTTCAAGTAACACAATTTGTTCAAGACTTTCATAATCATGTTCAACTTTCCTGGCTAAGCACCATCTCTTAAATAACTGCTCTTTTTCGCTAGCAAAGTCAACATAAGTTTGTCCAACTTCTTTTTTTTATAGTTTCTGAAGTTTTGCCGATAAGCCCCAGGGACTAACGCATAACCCCTTAAGATACACTCCTTAACGAAATCATAGTCAGAACTCTGTTGTACTGACATGGATGCGTAAATATTTCTGGCTTTGCCAAAAAGTACACATTGTAATAATTGGCGTTTCAAATTTTCAGCAACTTTTTCAAAATAAATGAAATATTGATCTACGTTCTTCTTGCTAAAAGGGGGAACTAAACTAATATTTTTTGTAATGTCAAAACTTGAATTTGTATGTGAAATGGAAATGTGCTTTTCACTTGCCAGCTCAAAATCTTTCATTTTAATTTGAAATTCCTTTTCATCCTTCTCTTTTTGCATCTGTACGTGCATTTGTTCTTTTTGAAACTCCAATTGTGTGTGTTTATCTTTCTCTTTTTACTGCCTCTCTCTCTCTTTCCTCTTTAACAAATTATAATTTTTTATCTTTCTCCCTCTCCTGTCTCTCTCTCTCCTCTTTTTCAAATTGTAACTGCAATTGTTTCTCTTCTAATTGCACCTGCAATTGTTTTTCTTTCTCCTCTTTTTCATAAAGCATTTGTTTCTCTTTCTCTCTTTCCTCTTTCTGAAGCTCGAGCTTCCTTAACTCCAATTCCATTTTGCATTTCATTTTTAATTCCATTACTTCTATGTCAGAGTCTGATATCGACTTACTGACTGAAGCCAAAACACTTTTATCAAAAACATTCTTCTCTACCAAATATTGAATCAAAATGTTTTTAATATCTTGTTTCGTTAAGGAAGATTTTGCTTCAGAAAAATCATACTTTCAGGCATGTTCAAGAAGCGAATCTTTTTTTTCAGACTATCCAACTGCTCCTGAGTTGGACCAGAAAGAAAAGTTTCCACTTTTGATGACATTGTGAATGAAATCCTGTTGTTTTCACTAAAGATTTCAAACAAAATGTAAAATAGTACTTGGGATTTAAAGACTAGGGGAATTTAAATTTCAAAAAGCATTTTTCTGAAATATTTAACCAAAATTCATATATCCCTAGGACGAGGCCCCAATTTTCTCCTATTACGTGTAGGCTCGCACAATAATAACAAGAGAAAAGAGTGAAGTCAACAAGCTTTGTAAATTTTAACAAAAATAATTTATTTCCCTTGAAAACAATGTAAAAATTGAAAATAGGACTTATGGTTTGTGAATGTAATCCAAAATTTAATCTTAAGATTGAAAAACACAAGTCCTATCACTAAACAGTTCTAATAGAATCCAGACGACGTTCCAATATGGAAGGCGATGACGTCAGATGTGGTCGTTGTACAAATGGCAACAATTCCTCAATTGAATCACAGTTTATGTTTCCGTATAATTCCAGAATAAATTTCCACTGAATTTCTTTCTCCCAGAATTTTTATAAAAACGATTACACTCGTTTGGTTTTCTAGAGAATAAATTATTAAATTCCAAACACAAATGAACTTCAAAAACAATCTGGTTTCAACAATAGAAACCTTTCGAGCCCTCAAGGTTTAAATATACAACTAACTGAAAAGCTCTCAGAAAGTGTATTAAATCCAACTAAAATATCATCCCGTTCTCGCGTGATAGGTCACGTGGTCTCTTAACACTTGATCAACTCAATAGGAAAAATGAAATGTGTCACGTAGCAAGAACAGCCCTATCTAAGAACCAGACTCTCACTCTGAAACAAATTTAAAAATAAAACATTGTTTATTCAGACTAGGCCGAAATGACCTTGGCAATAGCCAATCATTTTCGCGTAGTGTTTACAACCTGTGTACCAGAGTGAGCTAAAAATAATGCTTCTGCAATAGGTTTTACGTTTTAGATAAACATAATTTTACTGAAGAAAAATATCGAATCCCGTGAAAATAATCATTAAAATAAAATGTAATGAAACAAAATTAAAATAAAAAAGAATTTTAAAACTAACACACAAGCAATTTAATTACATATACGTAACACCACCCATACATTATATCGTAGCAACCACTTTCTGATTGCTATCCCAAAACACCCTGTAGAATACAGCACCCTCTTTTCATTTTTTCTGTAGTTTGCAGCTTGTCCTTGTTCTGTTTTATTTTGGATTTTGTTTTGGTGTTTGTTGTGTCACATTTATTGATGGTACCCTCAGATCGAAAGAGAGAGAGGTAGAGAGAGAAATACAGGTGTCGCTCTGACCTCCGTTTGCGGAGGTTTCATTCTGGCGACGATGGTGTCGTTGCATCGCTAACAATCGGAGAGGTACTGGGTTCGAACTGCAAGAGGTCTGAGTCTATATCAAACAATGGCGCAATGTAGCTCTATGTGCTGCGTGTTTATCCATTTTTAACGCACATCAGTGCCTGTAAAGGACGAAGTTTGTTACATCGCCTTTCGTTCCCACAACAGGTTAGTCAGTCAGATAAACATCACGGTACCTGACTCCAGACCTTTTATCCCCCTCTCTTCTCGTTTATATATGGGGGGGGTGCGAGGTCTGGGCCTGACGTCCCGCTCGCTAAAGGAAAGTGAAGCGTCTCTCATAGCCTCTCCTTTCCAGGTGTAGTGATCGCTGCGGGACCACTGTCTGGCGTTGCTGGGCAGGAAGAACTTGCATATGGCCTCTCCTACACTATTGTGTCCACAGCAGCAACTTCATGCGGGGCCCCCTTGTTTTCACATACCCTGCTCTGTGGCGCGAGCCAGTGCCCGGTGGTATAACTGGGTGGGCAGACTGGGCTCATTAGCCTTGGCAGGCAGCCAGTCTAAGAGAAGGAAAACTCTGACTCCAAACCCGGGCAGATGGAGCTCGTTAGCCTTGTCAGACAGTTCATCTAGGAGATGGAAACTCTAATTCGAAACCAAGGAAGTGCCATTGGATGATGGCTCCGCTGCCTTGTGGATATCTTCGGGAGAGGGAAAGGCGACGAGAGTAAACCCAGACAGAAAATCCGGAGTGGAGCCCCTAAGGCGGCTGGGTGTCAATTACGACTTCCTTCGGGCAGCTCCTGCATTCAAACTGGTGCCAAATGTCATGCTTAGCATTCCTTTGGACCCCACCAGCAAGGACGAGAGGGGATCCTGACGTCTGGGCAGCCCAGGATCTCCATACTACACGCCCAGGCTGCGCCTCAAAGAGGTCACTCCAGCCTCGCCCTTGAGCGAGGAAACAACACGGAAGCTGGCAGTCTACGGGTTATAAGTCCCACCCGATTGGCGTAGAGAAGGGGCGCCATGGGTCAGCTTCGACGGTGGGAGGGATCATCGAGTCCCACTGGCCGACTACCGCCCACCTCAAGCCGGGCAGCCCCCGGTCAGTAAGGTGTTGGCCCGCCAACGTCTGCCTGTTTCAGTGGGTGCCTGGAGCTCAGTGTGTCGTTCAGCATGACAAGCAGACGGAAACTCCGCACCAGACAAAAGAAACAAGAAACCATTAAAAGAGACTTCAGCTCTTCGATTCGCAAGCTGGAACGTGCGCACGATGCGTACAGGCATCTCTGACGACCTCAGGGAGGTGGACGACACCAGGAAGACGGCCATCATCGACAGAGAGCTCACCAGACTAAATGTCAGCATAGTTGCCATCCAGGAAACCAGGTTCGCCTCCAGGGGCTCCCTCAGAGAGGAAACCTACACCTTCTTCTGGAAGGACCGAGAACCTGAGGAGCCCCACCAGCAAGGAGTTGGCTTTGCCATCAAAAACACCCTCCTGGCCTCGGTTGAGCATCCCTCAGGGGGGCACTGAATGTCTCTTATCCATTCGCCTTGTCACTGCTGCAGGTCCTGTCAACATCCTCAGTGTCTATGCCCCCACCCTCACGTCTCCAGAAGACATAAAGGATCAGTTCTATGGGAAGCTGGACGAACAGATCAAAGGATGCCCTTAAGGACGAGTTACTATTCCTCCTCGGCGACTTTAATGCTAGAGTCGGTGCTGACCACGAGTCATGGCCTACCTGCCTCGGACATCATGGCACTGGAAAGACCAACGAAAATGGTCAAAGACTGCTGGAGCTGTGCACCTATCATGACCTGTGCGTTACAAACACCTTCTTCAAGTGTAAGCCACAACACAAAGTGTCATGGAAACACCCCAGATCTCATCGCTGGCACCAGCTCGACTTGTTCATCACCAAGAGCTCTGCCCTGAACAGCATCCTCTCCACCAGAAGCTACCACAGTGCAGACTGCGACTCCGACCACGCCCTCGTGTGCAGCAGGGTGCGCCTACAGCCACGAACACTACACCGCTCCAGACCAAAAGGTCACCCTTGCAGCAACACTGCGCAGATGTCTATTCCCTCCACGGGGGAGTAGTATGTGTCTGCCCTGGAACAGGCTCTCCAGGGCCTGCCAGAGCACGATGCCACAGCCATGAAGGATGCCATATATAGCACAGCCATGTCCACGTTTGGCAAGAAGGAACGGCCCAGCCAGGACTGGTTCAGCGCACACCTTTCAAGGATGGAACCAGTAATCGAGAACAAACGAGAAGCCTTCATAGCTTACAAAAAATGCCCCAATGAACGGACGCTTGCTGACCTCAGAAGAGTCCAAAGCACCACCCAACGCATCGCTAGACAGTCCGCAAACGAGTACTGGCAGCAATTGTGTGAAGGAATCCAGCGCAGTGCCGAGTCAGGAAACATCCTAGGCATGTACAGTGGCATCAAGAAGGCCCTAGGCCCTACAGTGAAAGGGGCTGTCCCCCTGAAAGCTCTGACGGGAGAGAAGATCACAGACCGTGAGCAACAGATGACCAGATGGGTGGAGCACTACAAAGAGCTGTACTCCCGAGAAACGTCAGTCACCGATGTGGCCCTTAGCGACACACAGGAACTGCCCACTATGGAGGAGCTCGACAAAGTGCCTACCTTAGAGGAGCTCAGCAAAGCCATCGACTCCCTCCCAAACGACAAAGCACGAGGTAGCGATAGCATCCCGCCTGAAGCCATTAAACGTGGGAAACCAACATTGCTACAGCCGCTGCGTGAGCTACTCTGCCTCTGCTGGGAGGAAGGAGCAGTCCCCCAAGATATGTGCGACGCCACCATTGTGACACTCTACGAAAACAAGGGAGACCGCAGTGACTGTAACAATTACAGAGGAATCTCGCTCCTCAGCATCGTTGGCAAAGTGTTTGCTCGCATCCTCCTCAGCAGGCTTCAGCTGCTGGCGGTCCGCGTGTACCCGGAATCCCAGTGCGGCTTCAGAGCTGGAAGGTCGACAACAGACATGATCTTCTCCCTCCGACAACTCCAAGAGAAGAGCAGAGAGCAAGGTTAGCCACTCTACATGATGTTCATCGACCTCACCAAGGCCTTCCACCTGGTCAGCAGGAAGGGCCTATTTTGACTTCTTGGGAAGATCGGCTGCCCCCAAAATTCCGCAGCATGATAATCTCCTTCCATACCGATATGAAGAGTACAGTCCTGTATGATGGATCCTCCTCAGACTCCTTCCTCATCAACAGCGGCGTGAAGTAGGGCTGCGTGTTGGCACCAGCCCATTTCGGGATTTTCTTCTCCCTGCTCCTGTCCTACGCCTTCAACACGTCTACTGATGGCGTATATCTGCACACCAGGTCCGACGGGAGACTGTTCAACCTGGCACGACTGCGCTCGAAGACCAAAGTGATGTCAGTACTCATCAGGGAGATGCTCTTTGCTGACGACGCGGCTCTTGTTACCCACACCGAGGATGCCCTCCAGAGACTGGGAGACCGTTTCGCTGATGCCTACAAGCAGTTCTGGCTCACCATCAGCCTAATAAAGACAAACGTCAGTGCGCAAGATGTCACCACTGCCTCCTACATCAAAATCGACGGCGCCACCCTGGAAGTAGTCAACAACTTTATTTACCTGGGGTCAACCATCAGCAACACTCTTTCGCTTGATGTGGAGCTGGAGAGAAGGCTTGGAAAGGCAAACACCATCATGGCCCGACTAACAAAGAGGGTGTGGGAAAACAGCGCGCTGACAGTGCACACCAAGACTCAAGTCTATCAGGCCTGCGTTCTGAGCACCCTCCTATATGGAAGTGAGACCTGGAGAACCTACATGAGGCAAGAGCGTCGACTCAACTCCTTCCATATACAGTGCCTACAACGCATCCTGAAAATCAGCTGGCAAGACGACGTCCCACACAGCGAGATCCTTCAGCGTGCGAGTATCCCCAGCATGTACTCCCTGCTGAGCAAACACCGCCTTCGATGGCTGGGATACGTCCTACGCATGGAGGATGGGAGGCTGCCAAAGGACATCTTATATGGTCATTTGGCCACGGGCACCAGAAGAGTCGGCCGCCCCTCACTCTGCTTCATGGATGTGTGCAAGAGGGACACGAAGGCATGCGGCATTTCACCAGACAGCTGGGAAGTGCAATCCGAGGACCGAGGCACCTGGAGACTGCCGGTCAGCAAGGGCATAGCAGTCGCTGATGGGAGGAGAGTCCAGCAGGCCGCAGAGAAACGTGAGAGAAAGAAGAGTGCAGCAGCAACCTAAGCAACTCAGACTTCCCAGTACGTCTGCACCAACTGCAATAGGGACTGTCACTCGCGCATCGACCTGCACAGCCACAACAGACGATGCCAAAACCCCAGAGATAGACAACACTCCAAGGGCGCTACTCACATGGTCTCCCGAGACTGAGCTGCCAATGATGATGATTATATATATATATATATATATATATATATATATATATATATATATATATATATATATATATATATATATATATATTATGCGAATGCATTTTCAGTTTTCTGACAATATTATATGTTATTAGACAAGTATTGTATGAATAATTCCATTTGCAATTTAAAACGTGATTTATAGCATGGAACCCTACTAATTTTGTACAGTGTGAAACACTGTAGTATTTAGTGAGGATAAAAATCAGCATGATTGTATTGACAATAAAATTTATGTCATAGCAATATAAATTCCATTTTATAACAATCCGTTTAATATGTTAGGACTGGTCGGCCTGGTGTCAGGATAATGTGACTGGGTGGGACATCATGCTACATGTCTGCGGCATGATGCCCCAGTGCAAGACATCACTATAAACTGCCACACTGCAGACATCGTAGCGATATGACTGAAAAATTGTTAAAGCTACGTTAAAAATTCAAATCACATCACACAACACATCACACCGTTTAATATGCAATCGTAACAATTACAATCCAAACACATAAGCCTGCATTCCAGCAGAAATGGTAGGATTGTTTATGTACAGTCTATACTTGCATACATACCAAAATAGTTTCGTATAAGGTAGGAGGGGCCTAGAGTGACCGAGTGGTCTAAAGCGCTGAACATCTCGCCTGTCTGCGTGGGTTCTAGTATCGGGATCGGCCAATATGGGTTCATGAGGAAGTTTGCTAGTAGTTACCCGTGAGTCGGTGGCTCTTTCCACGGTTTTCCCGGGTTCTTCCTTAACTAGTAATACCGGCCGCCATGTATAGCTTACCTTGTGCTGATAAATGGCGTTAAGAACAACAACAACATTAGGGTTGGAGTGTTCATAGACACACTACTGTACCCTCACACGAATATACCATACGATCAAACTGAAGAGAAGAGTGAAAGGTTTCAAGTTTTAGTCGTAGATATTGACCTGCTCAAACATACCCAAACTAGCAATGATTCACGGATGCAAAAGCTCTGACGTAGGACGTGAGCTCCAATCATTTAGCACGGTTTCATTTAGCTATCGATGCACACCTAGCTTTTGAGCAAAATAAAGCAGATAACGATAAAATTTACAGAATCATATTTATTTTTGTCCTGACTCGTTGACTATTTTGACCTTGTACTGCGAGCATGATTCACAGAAAGTATCATCACTTTAACAATAATTGATTAAACTTTAATTTCAGCATTCGCTAACTGCTTTGAGTAATGTGTAAATAATAAAATATTATAAAATGAATACAGTAACAAAAATCCAAAACCTTTGATTGCGTTCAAAAAGAGGTCAAACTTTTTATGTTTACTAAAGACAGTGTGTCTACAGACCATACAAACATTGTTATTATTATTATTATCATTATTATTATTATTATTATTATTATTATTATTATTATTATTATTTAATGATGAAAGCAGTACATGTTTTGAGAGAGAGATAGAGAGGTAGACAGGGGAGGAAAAAGCCTAAAAGTGGGACGCGGTTTCTCTTCTAATATTTTTCGGTTTTACAGGACAAGGAGAAATTAAAATAAGATAACCCTTATGAATTTATGGAGACAACGATAATACTATGTTAGAAATATTCCTTGACAATTCTATTCATTCATCGTTTTCTTTTTAAAAGGTGTTGCAATATCTATTGTCGAACGACTACAGTAACATGTGTTGTATGTCCGAATCGTCAAGCTGTCAATATTTAGCTGCCCACTCCTAGACTCTCGTACATTGTTACAAAATTCCATAAACCACAGGCGGTAAAGACCGTAAACACACAAAAAAAAGAAAAAGAAAACAAAAAACACATCTTCATCTATCGGCAGTTTGAAATCAAATGACAAAACGTTAAGTCTCATACATTGCTACATTTGACTTAGCCAAGAAGATTCGTCTCAACTTACCGACATTTTCATATTGTGCTCTCTCAGGATCGAATATATGCAGTTTGCGTTTTGAAAATGACAATACATTTTTTGCACTATAACAGTTTGACTTACACAAATGTGAAATTGCAAAGGACGGTAAGTATACCAAGACCTTTTCACACACTCACACACACATACACACACACACACACATGCGTGTGCATTAAAGAAAACTAGTTCTGCAATTTATTCGTTTTTCAAGTGCTTGAAAACAGCTAGAAAACAACAGTATCTTTTCTTGCAACAACCGACAAATGTTAGGAGAAATATCTTACAATGTGAGCAGATGTCATTTTGATTTCGATCGATGTCATTTCCTAAGAATATGATGTGCGTGCGTGTGTTTATGCAACAGAGAGAAAAATTAGTGTTACGACGGAGAAAGAATGTTTTATTCCTACTTTTATAGTTATCAAGGCACACATACTTTTATGGAATATTTTTTCCTATTAACTTCAACGACACATCCCATTTTTAACAATCACACCGATAGGAAAAGACCCACCCTTTTTGTAAAATAACACAAGAATGAACTGGAGACACAGTCTGCTAGAATCCTTCTTTCGAAAAAGCAGATGTAAAGTTCTGACAAAATATAATATCCAAACATTCCGTGATGTATTATGACCTAAAGCTGACAGAATTTCCAATGATCACAAATTGTATCATTGCATGTGCATTACTTTTATTGTTTGTAACGCAACGAGGCCTAGCAGTCAGGCACATATAAACACTTCTGATGTTATCACAGTGTCAATAACAACTGAAGCTAATTCGAGGCTAAGGCGGTAGAAAATATTTGCTAACGAATGCCATCACTTACAGTAAGTTATGAATTGTTTTGGTCTAGACTCAAGACAGGCAATCTGACAAAATGAACTTGCCTTTTACGATCGCAAGCAGAGGAATTATTCAGTCATGTTTTGTGTGCTGTAACATTTTTCTTGCCACAACAAATACCGAACTGCAAAAAGTATTGGTTCGCGTTTGAAAATGACAACAAAAGTTTGTCGCTTAGACATTTTGACACACACACACACACACACACACACAGGTAGAGAACGAATGGCCACAAGATTTAGTGGTATTTTTTTTCTCAAAATAGTGAATTGGGAGGGTAGGCTAAAGTTGAGATTTCGGGTAAAGTTACAAGTGTGTTTCGGAAAAAAGCAAAGATCGGATAGAAATTTTTCTAGTGACACATAAAGTGGAGAGTATGCAAGTTTAAAAACTAAAGTCACATAGTTTTTGTATTGCACGTAGACATTTAGAAATTCTCACATGCTACGTATAGTGAATCATTTTCACAAAAGAGTAAAGATGGGCGTGTAAGAGTTGTTGTTTGGCTAAATCCAATAAATAAATTTCGTATCACACCTTCTGTTTTGTAGTTTGGTCTTATGAGATATCGCCTATGCAGCTTCAGTAGTAGGGGCAAGACCAGTAGAAAACATCGTCCCTGCTGTCAAAGATGGAAAATTTCAATTAAAAATGGGTTTCCAAGTATCTTTTATGATATTAGTCAAAACGGTTGTTAAATCAAGTTTGGCTGGCATCGTCGTGAAACGACTAATTCAACGTACAGGGAGAGATATTATTGTCAAGTAGTTTTCTGGAGCACTTACTCGTCCCAGAAGCAGGACCTTCTCTCTGTCTGCCAAAAGCAGTCTTATTCTTGTGGCTTTTCTTCTTCTGGCTTTTTTTCGTGTGTGAATTTGCCATACCACCACCACCTCTCTTCTATTGACGTCTTCGGGGGATTTCCTTTTCTAGGTGTTTAAGCTTCAGTATAAGGATTCCATCACAAAAGGAAATGAATAATGCCACCGTCCAGTGACCGCTCCTGTGGCCTACGGGTTAGAGCGTCCGTCCAGGATGCGGGAGGTAGCGAGTTCTAATCCCTGCCGAGTCATACCAAGTACTAATAAAAATGGTACTAAATACTAACTTTTACCTCGTTTGCCGCTCAGCATTAAGCGGTTAGTGTTAGGACTGCTTGGCCTCGGGTCAGGATAATGTGGCTGGGTGGGACACGATGCTACATGTCTGCGGTGTGATGCCGCATTGCTGGACATCACTATCAGCTGCCATCCTGCAGACATCGTAGCTTTATGACTGAAAAAGTGTTAAAGCTACGTTTAAAATCCAAATCACCCCCCCACACACACACACACCACCAACCATTGAACAACCACCACGAACTTAAAAATGATTTGATTTTTTTTTATCTGAGTGTCGATTCTTGGATCTGTCAGTTGTGACAATTTTACTTTATGTTTTTCACAAAAGCATTATATTTGATTAGATATGTCAATTATATCTGAAAGGAACTGAGGTGTTGTCAAAGTGAACCATCGTAAGACTTCTTTGTGACTGGCTTCTAACAAATGGGCACCACCTTGTGCAATTTTTCATGAATGATGCCGTTTTGGCCAGTACAGTGTAAACATTAATTTTGGTAGGAGGATGGGATTGAAAGACAGCCATTTCAAAGACTGTCTGAAAGAACGTGTAGGATGTTTTTGCAGTTTTTATTTCTTTAAAAAGATATCAGTAGGGCATATAAAGGACGTTCCTTCCTGCTTGAGACCTGTGGTGAAACAGACTGGTACGCGACCTCAAAAAATATCGGGAATAGTAGGTTTTCAATGATACGCAAAACATATCGGAGGTGGTAGGTTCTAAATTGATACGTATGAGGTGCTTGAGTGGTATCAACGTATGTACAATTCAGCCAAGGAGTTCCTAACTGTTTGGCTAACAATTTCACTTTATATTTCTCTTGGAGTTTTAAACAAGACCGCATAATAAATATTAAGACTGATGGTACAATGTGCTTTACTTGAATAAATTAAATTTTGTGTAATGTAAATGATACTGGCATTACGATGATGTCCTTTTCATGTAAGTCAAAGTTTAATTTCTTCTTCATCTTCTAGCATGTCATCGAAGATGATAAAATGTGCTTGTCTCGAGTCAGACATGATCCCATCATCTTCGAGAGGAATGCCTTCTACAAATTAATATATTCTTCTCGACCTTCTTGAATTATAGTTTAAACCAGTTTCCACTTGTCGTGATACTAGACAATACACAGGTGGATGATCAGACAAATGAGATTTGTGTTCATTATAACGTTCGACATATTCAGTTTTGCCTGAACCACATGGTCCAGCAATCAGCATGTCAAAGGGATGGTGAAAACGCAGTGCCTCCCAACATTAATTATCTAAACTTCTGTCAATCACTTTGAGAGCAGAGAAAGAGAAGGATGCAGACATAGCTGTTGAGAATTCGGAGAAGAGCACCACAAGCGATATTTACAATTTTTTCATGTTCAATGTGTCACGGTGTAACACATATACATTACAACAAATACAGTGCTTGCAACAAAGAAAGTACATTTTAAAAGATACACAATTTGTGGCGTAATCTATACACATTATAAAGGCACAAATTTATGCTGTAATATATTAACATTTCATATAAAATATTTTAAAAAGGTATAGTTTATTGTGTAACATATTGTCATCCCAAAAACATAAATGTTCATGTGCAACATATTCAAATTTCATAAAACGCAGTTCTTGGTACGAGGAATGTAGATTTTAAAAATGATAATTTCACGCCATTAAAAACACCCGCATTCATGTACACCATATTTACAGCTCATTGTTTTATTTATGTGTAAACATAGACCATTCTAAATGATAGTGTAAACATACTTTTTTTACTCACTTGCATATTTTTATAAGTGTGTATAACCTTTTCTCTGATAACGTAATCAGGAAATAAAATTTATTTTCTTTCTGATGGAGAGTCAGTACTCTGACTTCATCAATCTGTAGAGAAACATTTTCATTGTTTACGTTCTCAGATGATACAAAAACCCCACCTTACTAAGCAATGCAAGAGAATCAGAACATTTCCTTCACGATGCTATTTCGTTCAACTAAAATATCCTTTACCCACTTCACACATACCTGCTCCTATGATAATTCCTGATATCTTTAGCACAGACATGTCAGTAATAGAGCAGTCTGTACACTGGTCTGAATTACATTCACAATTCATAGCTTTCGTTTCTCTCAAGGCACTACAGTAAGGGTTGAATTCAGACATGCAAATGTGTTTACAGTTTTAATTATTTCAGAGTTTCTAACCTTTCCTTTCACTCAAGAAATTCTAACGTGGTTGAAGTTGAATACGTATAAAGCTAATGGAGATGAAAAAAGCCACAATTGATTGCAGTCAGGGTTAACCAGGATCCTGAAGTCTCTGCCAATGTATGCATACTTTTAATCTGGACACATGACATTTCCAATAGTCACGTCTTCGGTAAATGGGTTTTCATGTCCGCAAATTTCTCTTTTATTTGATCTATTTCTAAAAATCAAGTGACAATCGAGTAGAGTGCAGGTTATCAAGCAAACATTTAGAGATTGTAAAGGGAAATCGCATCAGATAAGGAGATTAAGCAACCTGATAATCAACTGCCAGAACCTAATGATCATTTTGATCAGAAGTCTAATTACAAGCAAGAGCGCACAAACACTTTGTGTTGATAAGCACTAAGCACACTGTTAATCAAACTGTATTTTCAATCTTTCAGTGATATTTGAAACGCTTGCATTTTATTATATGCCACAGTTATAAACATAGTGCAAAGAGTTTAGAACTTCTTTTATTTATTGGTTGAATAAAAGCTCCCATGCCAATCATCATCAAAATCAAACGATTTTTATGAGTCATGTACAGCTAAACGTTCCTTCTCCAGCGATTATTACATGTGTGGTTTTCTAATGGCAACATTGCATACTTTCTCTGGTGTTAAGAGCAAAAGCTGCAGATGAGTCTGATTATCACAAGACTGGCTAATGAAAAGCTGTTAATGAATCTAGTTTTGATAAAGAAAAATGATTGTCAAAGTGATTGTGAGATTCCTGAAATGAATCGTGGAACAGGACATTTCCATGAGTTGCAAGACAATGGAACATTATTAGCTTCATCATTATGTACCCAGACTTGTTTCTGGATTTTGCTGTAAGAAAACAGTACAGACGATAGATAGGCAAGTCATTATTTCGCATTATTTTATTTTGGTTTTTTTTTTTTCGTAAGCAAAATCATGTTTTTCCCTGCTAGTCCGTGAATCAGTGGATTTTCACAGAGAAATACTTTCAAAAATTAACTGGAATCAACTGTGATAAAGACCCTTTTCACTACGTTCAATAGACATTTATACATTATGTCCAAAAAATATGATACACCGTTTGGTCATTTATTTAGGTTTAGTGATCAACGTGGTCTCCTATCGGTTTCGACTACCGAGTTTAAATCCTAAAGGTGCTTAGCTTGTATCTTGCCTACAATTCATTATATGCACGCTATATCAGTAATGAGTGGGTAGCCTACTGTGATAAAGGCAATAGTTACTCGCATCACAGACAATAGCCTTGTTATAAATAAATAAATCAATGTTGCGATGGCGTAATGTGAAACACGGCAGATTTGTGATCTCTCTTTAAATTAAGTCGAAATTCAAGTAATAATACACTTTTTAATTAAGTTTAAAATGACGTCATATAAATTTGAAGAATATCGCGACTCACGCATGGTGTGGCAATAGTTTGATATATAATATAGGTGAGTACAAAACCCAATATGTTATCAGGTATAATATTAGTCACTCAAACACAATAATTTGTGACACATAAAATTTGTAGGTCTACGACAGGATAATACATTTATATAGCTCAAATATTCTTTTCTTTTCAACAATATAAGGAATTTATTATTTTACATATATAACATTGATCACCATATATTTTCATGGGTGAATGATATACGATCCGACAGCAAATGAAATAAAATTCCTAGCCCAATGGATAATGGACGCCTTCAAGCGACTTCCGGTCACACACACACACATAACACACACACATACACACACAAACAGTCTTGCAGTAAACCTTTTCTTTACATACCTGTGTTTGGTGTTTGAAGCCACCGTCCCCTCTGACAATAGACAATATTTATCAAGAAACGATCAACTATATTACATATTGTAATGACCTTTCTTCAGATACAACATTTATTTACAGATTCCTTATCATGATAAACAATATTTATCAAACAGGAATCAACTATATAATATATTTGATGACCTGACTTTAGAGACCACCTGTCTAGTCAGGTTCCTTGTCATGATAACGACATTTGTCATGTAACGATCAACTGTATTATATAATGTGATTACTTGTAGTGAGAGACGATACATGGTCAGAGTACACCACCCGTGCTTAGTGACTACCTGTCATGTGAGGCAATCGTTCTTCATATACCATCTATCACCACATTTATTTTATATGGAAACCTGTAATATACACTGCACAAATCACTACCGCCCGATCAGAGTTGCTTTTGTGATCACAGATTTAAGCTATAGTATCGTTTCCATGGCCTGAAATATCGCTAACCAACGGCTCTCGCTGAGGACAAAAGCAGAAAAAAATACATGTTCTAGCTGATACAATATCCAACTACATATCTAAAGCTCTTTGGGCTGCCATCTCAGAGGAAGAGGTTAAGGTCACCCTCGAGAAAGTTGATCAATACACTACCAGGGTAAGCAAATTACTGGCTGCAGAGGATTTTCTCTGCCAAGGCTCCGATATAATAACCCTATCTACACCTTGGCGTATCGAGCAGATATTTATGTGCTTCGAGTCTGTGAATTTCATTGGATGAGGCGGCAAGCTACCGCATCCAATAGAAATTAAGTTGTTCAAATTTGGAAACTGTTCCTATATGATCGAGACAAGGGGAACGCAGAACTTAAATGGACTGATAACTAAACAATTTTACACTGCTGGCCCGTGTTTGTACAAATACCCTTCACTCAAATACACCTATAATAACTTCACTCTGGTATGTAGTAATCCTGTCGATGTTAAACTTACAAAGTATCCATTAGAAATCAATTTCCTCCACCATTTCCGGCCGATGTACAATGCACCACTGTTAAGCGCTGTTGGTTAATTGGCATTGCATACTAAGGGAGGCAACTAATGAAATCCAATAGATGTCACTAGGATCAAGCACTAAAATACCTTTCCGATTCATCCAGGTGAAGAGAGGGTTCCCTTATCGGAACCTTGGCTTGCGAAGATGACAGCAGTGTAGCACAGAAGCAATATGCAAAACAAATTGACACATATACAATACCACGCCCACTTATTGACTGATATCCCTATGATCCAAGGAAATGGGAAGGTCCGTTTACATACAAAGAATTTCATATGAACTCATTGTGACACAAGAGTAGCAGGGTTTTAAAGAAATGGAAAAGACACGCACACATACATACCCCTTGCGGGCAAATATACTACCAAGCACAGAGGTAGGAAATGTTTATAGAAACTCCACTGTACCATTAAATAAAAAGATACTCTGTCACAATGGTAAAGAGGATTTTAAGTGTTAGCTTTCAGCAACACAGTAAAACAAAACGATTACATAAAACACATTAATTTGGCAATTAAGATTAGCATCTCTCTTTTCTAGAAAGCTGAGTCTATGAATGTATAGTATCAAACTAATGCTAAGGTGAAAATGTTTAGATACTATTCCAACACATACCTTAGAATCAATCAACCACTTTTCGATTACTATTCAAAGACACCCCTTTAGAATCCAGCACCCTCTCTTTGATTATTGATATAGTTTGCCACTTGTTCTTGTTATGTTGTTTCTTGTTGTTGATTGTTGTATTACATTTATCGATGGTCACTATCAAATCGAGAGAGAGAGAGAGAGAGAGAGAGAGACAGAGAGACAGAGAGAGACAGAAAGAGAGAGAAATACAGGTGTAGCTCTGGCCTCCTTTTGCGGAGGTGTCGCTCTTGCGACGAGGGTGTCGTTACATCGTTAAGGAGTGCAGAGTTATTGGGTTAGAACTGCAAGAAGAGGTCAAAGTCTGTAGCCAGCAATGGCGTATTACTTACTCTAGCATTATGTGCTACGTATATATCCATTTTTAGCGCCCATCAGTGTCTGTAAAGGACAAAATTTGTTACATCGCCTTTCGTTCCGGCAACTGGTCAGTCAGTCAGATAAACACACACACACACACACACACACACACACACACACACACACACATATATCTGTATGTGTGTGTATGTGTGTGTATGTGTGTGTGTGTATGTGTGTGTATGTGTGTGTGTGTATGTGTGTGTATGTGTAGCTGAATATTTTTATACAATGTGAAACACTGTGGTATTTACTGATAATTAAAATCAGTTTAATTTTAATGAGAATAAAAATGTAAGTTTTGGCAATATAAACTGAATTTTATAACAATCCCTTTAAAATGCAATGGTAACGTTTACAATCCACATCACCACCACCCCTGCACGACATAGATACCAACATAGCATCACATACGGGTTGGAGAGACCGGAGTTGCAGAGTGATCTAAAGCACTCACCGTTACGGATCACTGCCATCTCAATTCTGTCTGCGTGGGCTTGAGTCTCGGGATCGGCCAAATGTGGGTTCGTGAGGAAGTTTTCCAGTAGCTTCATGTGAGTCGGTGGTTTTTTCCGGGCATTTCCTGAGTTCTTTCTCCACCAGTTATACTGGCCGCAGTGTATAGTTATCTTGTTATCTTGTTCTATACAAATGGCGTTAAACACCATAACAGCGACAACAACATCGTAAGGGAAGGAGAGTTTATAAACACTACTATACCCTCATACAAATATACCACACATTTACAAATTTGCCATCTTCACTCATCTAATGTTCTCACTGTGTTAATAACAACTGAAGCTGATTCGAGGCTAAGACGGTATTGTTGTTGTTGTTGTTGTAGGGTTTAACACAGATTTTTGGGACAAGAGATGCTATAAATGGTAGTCGGTACAAAATGTGGAGGAAAAACCAGGGAAAATCCCTGAAAGACCCACCGACCCACGAGAAGCTACTGTCAAACTTTCTCACGTACCCACATTGGCCGAGACTGAGACTCGAACCCACGCAGACAGAGGTGAGATAGCAGTGATCCGCAACGGTGAGCGCTGTAGACCACTCGGCCATTCGGGGCCCCTGCTACGGCGGTATAAAATATTTGCTAGCGAAAGAAATCACTTATTGTGTGTGACGACTTGTTTTGTTCTGATCTCCAGAATGGCAATCTGGCAACGCATTGCCTATGATCTGACCTTGACAATTGCAGTACAGAAAAACAATAGTAAATGTGCAATCATGTTTCGTGTGCTGTAACATTTTTCTTGCCACACTGAATACTGAACTACAACATTTATTGGTTAGCGTTTTGAAACTGATGACAAAACTGTGTCACTTAGACATTTTGACATACACTCAAATAGAGAGAGAGAGAGAGAGAGAGAGAGAGAGAGAGAGAGAGAGAGAATGGCCACAATATTTACTGGTAATTGTTTTCAAACTATTGAATTTGGGTGTCTGAAATTAAAATTTATGGTAAAGTTACAGGTGGAGGTGTTTTGGAAAATGGCAAAGATCGGATAAAATGTTTCTTTTCGTGAAACCTATAAAGTGGAGAATGTCCAAGTTTAAAAACTAAAGTCACATATCTTTTTATTGATCATAGACATTTCGACTTCGGGAAATGTTACGTATAGAGAGTCATTGTCACAAATGAGGCAGCGGCAGAGACAGCAGTGTGGCAGTTGTTGTTTGGCTAAAACCAATAAACTTCGTAGTACACCTTCTGTCTTGTACTTTGGTCTTAGAAGAGACAACCTTTGTGGTTGCAGCAGTAATGGCAGGATCAGTAGAAAATGCCATCCCTGCTGTCAAGGAAGGAGACGTTCGTTTACAAATGGGTTTCCAAGCCTCGTTTATCAAATTTGGCAACACGAGTGTTAAAGCGGGTTTTGCAAGCGTCATGGTCAATGAGGAATTAAAAGTGCAGGAGAAGGAGACACCATTGCTAAGTGGTTTTCTGGAGAACGTGCGCGTCCTAGCAGCAGCGCCTTCCTGTCTGGCAGGAGCTGTCTTTTTCTTGTGGTTTTTCTTCTTGTGACCTTTTTTGTGTGAACTTGCCGTACCACCACCACCTCTCTTCCTTGGACGTCTTGGGGCTGGGTATTACTTTTTTGGTCTAGAGAACCACTACCAAGATGTTTCAAAATGATTTGCCTTTTTGGTCTGAGTGTCGATTCTTTGATCTGTCAGTTGTGACAATATCACTTTATGTTTCTCACAAAAGCATTATATTTGATGAGGGATGTGAATGATATCTGGAAGGAACTGACGTGTTGTCAAAATGTCCTATCGTAAGACTTCTTTGTGACTGGCTTCAAACACATGGGCACTGAGGTATGCATTTGTTTCATGAATTAAGCCATATTGGCCAGTACAGTGCACACATTAATTTTGGCAGGATTGAAAATCAGTCATATCAACGACAGTCTGAAAGAGAAAATGTGTAGGTACTTTTTAGGTTGTTTTTGTTTCAAAATATATCAATGGGGCGTGGAAAAGTCGGGCCTTCCGTCTTGACAACAGTGGTGAAACAGATTAGTATGCAACCACAAAAAAATATCTGGAGTGGTAGGTTTTCAATTGATACGCAAAAAATATATCGGGGGTGGTAGGTTCTCAATTGATGCGCATGAGGTGCTTGAGTGGCATTAATGTATGCACAATTCAGCCAAGGAATTCCTAACTGTTTGGCTAACATTCGCACTTTAGATTTATCTCTTGGACTTTTGAAAAAGACCACATAATGGACATTGAGAGTGATGGTGTGATGTGCTTGACTTGGATGAAATAACTTTTGTATAATGTAAATGATACTGGCATAATAATGATGTCATTTTCATGTAAACCAAACTGTGATTTCTTCTTAGTCTTCGAGCATGTCATCGAAGATAATGTGCTTGTTTCAAGTCGGACATGGTCCCATCGTCTTCGCGAGGAATGCCTTCTTCTAATGAAATATATGAACTCTACACTTTATATACTCCAAACATTAACTTGAAGGAAAACATCCCTTACAATAAGTTCACATACTATATACAATCAACACAGAAGGGAAGCAAATAACCCATTCTCTACTATCAACACAGAAGGGAAGAAAATAACCGATTATCTACTATCAACACAGAGCGAAAAAAAGCCATTTTATACTATCAGCATAGTGCAGGGACAAGATTGTTTTGTTAATATAAAAACAAATGCACACAAATGGACACGCGCACACATACACACACATACACACAAGCGTACGAAACACACACAAACAAACACACACACACACACACACACACACACACACACACACACACACACACACAAACACACATAAGTAAAGGAGTCAGTGTTTGTAGTCACACTACTCCACATTCACTCAAATTGGCAAATTGATCAGTCTCTATTTTCTAAAGATCTGGTTAGCCCTGAAAAGGGCTGGGTTTTTTAACTCCAAATGCAACTGGTTAATGGTGACACCTCCCAGGTCTGGCCCCACACACGCAACAGGGCCTCCAATCATTGCTTCAATTTACCGTAGCTGCCGACAGTGCGGAGGCTTCTTGATTGGCCTAATCATCCCAATTCTCATCTGAGGGATAGTGAAGACTTGTTGTTCCCTCTGTCTTCTATGCCACACTCGGAAATGATGATGTGGCCTCCTTACCTCCTGTGAACGCTGTGGTTCCCTCTCTTGTCGCTGTCTCTCCAGCTCTTCATCCCAGTTCTCGATCTGGGGGACAGCTGCTCTTGGTACTGGTACTGGTGGCTGTGGTGGTAGTAGTGTTACCTCACACACGGGTCTAAGGATTATGTGAGGCAGAATCTCTTCCTTATCTTTCTTAATTTTTCCTCTCCTCATCCTCCTCTTCAATCCTGGCTTCCTCATGGATCTCCTCCAGGACCAGCTCATCCAGGAGTCGCCTGGCATACTCCAGGTGCATATGAAGTTACATCAGTTTCACTAACCTACTCATATTTTTTATGCTGACAGGTCATCTAGGGTAGTCAGACTGATGAACGCTATGATTTATATGTCTGCAGTGCAGACGTGAAGGAAAACATCCCCTTACACAAAAACTAACAATACCCACTCCAACGTCAATAACATGGAACGCGCGGGCCTAAAAGAAATATTCACGTTCACTTTTTTACCTACAAACACTTTATTACCACCCATACATATAAACAACACAAACTATCTTACAAGGCAGGGAAACGAAGTGTTTATAGGCATACTTCTAATTTTTACCTACACACACACACACACACACACACACACACACACACACACACACTATCTTACAAGACAAAGAAACGAAGTGCTTATAGGCACACTTCCATTTTTGTAACCTACAGACAAACACAAATACATACATTTTTGGCAATTTGACTAGTATGACTTTTCTCGATTGTTGGGGTAGCCCTGAAAAGGTCTGTTTAGTTTGAGGAGTTGTGGCAATCTCTTATCGTCTAAGATTGCGTCCCCGTCTGACTGCACGCTTTCCCACAGGATAGGGTCTGCGTCTGCGGAAGGAGAAGGAGAACTCTTTCGTGTCCACTCGGCAGTCAACAAAACCTCTGTCTAGCTCCTGTTGTTGCTGCTGCTGATCTCTCTGCTTCTGAAGTCTATACTTCTCGGTCCACTCTTCTTGTCCCTTCTTGATTTCATCTTTGAAGACCTCTTCTAGCATGTCTTGGGCCACTCTTAACATCCTGGCATTCTCGATATCTCCAGGCTTGGGTATCAGGCTTTGCCTGACACGATGTAAATTCACGCAGGCTTCGTTCAGGTTAGTTAACTTAAAAGGTATCTTTATTGGTTGACGAGTCTACAATGGATGATAAGACTGAATTGAATTGAATTTTAAATTATAGTGGCGTGCGCACGTTAAGTGCATGTGCCACTTTTTAGTGCCCGCACAGCAGGCTGATAATTATTCCTGGGGGATGGAATTAGAGCCTCATCCCCCACGCGTTAATGCCCTCACAGACAGCTGATAAGTTTAGCCATCAGGTTTCGGAACAATGAGTTCCAAGCTACCTGAATGATAGACTATTTCTTGAGTGGGAAAATACCCAACACGCACTCAAGTAGGTTTAAATGTGCAGTCCATCTACAGCGGTACCAGGTGTCAACCAAAGCAGTTTGAGACGCCAGTTGCGATTGGTTTGCGACTATGACGTCACAATGGGACACCTGGAGTTTAGACGGGTGGAAATTGTTCCACATCTCCGTCTAGGTACGGGAGTCCGAGAGAGGAAATGGAGGAAAAGTGCCTCGGCAGCCTAATCGAAGCAAAGCCATGGACGTCGTGTACGCCCCAAAACGCCAGTCCGTACTTATTTTCCAAATTCAGTCTAGTTGTACTAATAGACATATAAATAATAATCCAATAATGTGTAAGCTACCTGTGCAATTAACCAAATTAAACGAGTTATCAAATTACCTTATTTATTAAATTTAAAGTTTGATTTTTAGTGCACAAAGTGTACATAAATATTCTTAAATTGTACCAATCAGCTAAGTCATAATGACTCATACATGATTTGTATCCCGCATAATCTAAGCAAAGAGTAAATTTTGATGGTGGTAGCAAAAGGATCGTATTTGGGTTACAAAATAGAGATATAATCGAAAACGGTTTTCGAGCCAAAGTGAAAACCTAATGGTAATTTTATCCTGCACTTTTTTATCCCTTTAACGGGTTGATATAGGATAATACATAGGCTTCCAAATAGCCTGGCAGCTTCCATTCTCTCCTGGTGTGGATTCTGTAGGCTCCTGGGTCGACCATATCAACAACGCACCAGTTCAAGTATTCAACTGGAACTTGCAAAGGCATCAAAGTCATCGGCGATAGCTCGTATAGGTTGATATGGCATTCAGGTAGGGAAAAACCAGTTTCACAGAACTACTGGTGTATATAGCTCCTCTTGACCTGATAGCGGTGGAAGTTTTCCTTAATTTCGATCTCGAGGGTTGCTGATAGGTGCGGTCTATTTCGTGGTTCCTCATTTTCCAGACTATTTGATGATCTTCAAGGAATTTTGTTGCTGCCGATTTATCAGTCAATAGGTGTTCCAATCCCATATCTCTAGCTTCTTTTCGTGCGGCCATGTACAGTTTCATTTTTTGTAGCGTCGTCCTCCTTCAATATTTGTCCTTCCTGAAACAATTTTGTAGTTTCCTTCAGAATACTTTCGAGGTTATCGATTAGTTCTGGACTATCAATTAGTTCTGGATGACTAGCCGGCTTATCATGGGCCGCATCAGCTGGTGGATATGATGGTGGAGATGATGGTGGTGATGACGATGATAGAGGTGGGGAGGTGGAGTAGAATGTTCTTTTTCATTCAGCCCAGTTTTCTTCTCTAGTCGTTTCTGTGATGCAGCCTGGCTTGTGATTTTTGTTTTAGGCTTAACCGGCTGAGCAGGCAGTGTGGGTTGGGGTCTCGGTGGTAAGTCCCGTCCATGTTGAGACCGTCCTCTAGGATATGACCTTGATGGTGATGGTGTTCGGTTTCTTCTACGATATCTGTTATCGTCATATCCATAACGCCTGATTCTGTTTTGTCTGTTATCCTCTTGATCCATAGTTTCCTTTTCCCTTATTAATAGTAGAGTCGTACGCTTTTCCTGCGCGCGTATACTCCGCCCTGTTGCCATTTTGAGACCTAGGTCCATCGCTAGCTCTCTTAATAGTTTTGTGCTCCTCCTGCTGCGTTCGCTGCGACTGAATGATGTGATCAGACTGAATTCAATTGAATTTTGGATTAAAGTGTCGTGCGCACATTTTGTGCACGTGCAACTATTTAATGCCTGCAAAGCGGGCTTTTAATTATTCCTGGGGGAAGGAGTCAGAACCACCTCCCCAGGCGTTAATGCACTCAAAGAGTGCTGCTAATTAAGCCGTCATGTAGAGAAACAGTCTGTTCCAAGCTACCTGAATGATAGGCTTTTTATGAGTGCGAATAGACCCAGCACACACTCATGTTTTCAGTCCGCTATTACCAATCGGTGTTAATGAGTGGGATTTGAGGCAAACACTCTTGGTTTATTATAGAAAATTTGGTTGGTATATTTATGCGTGCATTGCACGCTGTTAAATTGCTATGTACGGTCTAAGCAAGGGAGGACGTAGGCAGGGCAAGCAGGCGCAAACCCACAGGAAGATGCCCGTTGGGTCCAGGATTCTGGCGTAAATTGTACGTCTTGCACGAATTTTGAATTTGAAATTTAATGCCGAAAGATTTATAATTGTTGAATTTGGAAAGCTCTGTGCTGTTTTGAGTCTGTATTAGTATTAGGGAGATACCTTAGACGACAGCCATTAGAATGCTATTTATTTAGTATTTGTCACATTGTGTGACTGGCCCTGATGGTCCTGGGCTTAAACCACCTTATATACGCTGTTGCTTTGGGGTCCTAAATTGCATACTTGGGTTTTAACAGGGCCTATCGGTCATGAAGTTGATTGAGCCGTGCTTTTTTGGGCCAGGTACGTATGTAAATTGTTTATTTGCCACCTTGTGCGGCGGGGCTTGATGGTCATTGGGATTTGACCACCTTATATGTTTCTAGTTGGGGCCCTTTTGTAGTTCTTATATTTGGTTTACGATCCCACTTGTGTGGCGGGCCCTGATGGTCTTGGTGTTCGGACCACCTTATAATGTCTAGGTTTGGGGACATTATTAATTCATAGTGGAATGGCTGTCATCTTTGGTTGTTAGGGTTAATTAGGGTCGAGTAGAGGTTAAGAGGGATTAAAGAGCAAGGAAAATATATTTAAATTTTTTTAAAAATCATTTTTATATTTTTTTTTTAGGAAGAGTTTTTGTAGAGATGGTGGTGTGGTGAATTTATCTTTTGCGTCTTAAGGTTTTTTTTCATGAGGTGAAAGGTGAGGTGAAGGCTCCAGCCAGCGCTCAGGCTGGTACATACCCCTACTTGGGTTGTAAACCGAAGCCCTCCACCCACCCACCCTCCCCCATGCTGTTAAAATTTCTTTGCTTGTGGACGTTTATCGGAATAGGATGTTGCGGGTTCGTGTACGATGGTCTTGCCTTAGTTGTTATTTATATAATTTCCCATTGGAATATGGTGGTTTTAGTTAACTGTTTTTTAATTGCCTTATATATTTAGCGAGACAGATGTTAGTGCTATCTAAAAACAGAGCCCAAAGAGCTTATACTAAAACATCTGTTCACGGCAGTTTGACTGGTTCCTATGAATTATGTTAACTTTGTTTTAGGGGTTTTGATAGTAACTTTTTAACTAACTTAGTTATTTAGTAATACAGATGTTAGTGCCGTCTAAACAGAGCCCAAGGAGCTTATACAAAAACGCGGCAGGTTGGCTTATTCTTATTTAGATTTTTCACCTAAGTCCGGATTCGTTTATGATGTTTAGGATGTTTTTGTATGTTAATTATGTATTAGTGTTGTTATTTCCTATGAATTCCGGATACGTTGTTGGGGACCCAATTTCTTTTTGGGCTATTTGCAATTTGGTTCTAGCCAATTGATATTGGGAGCAGTTAATACAAATATGATGGCGACCCTCAATGGTATGACAGTGGTAGCAGTTTATGGTTACGGGTTTGGGAGCCAAGTGCTTACCAAAACTCGCGGCAAGTTTTCTCTTGCCTGTTAATATTCTGCTAATAATTCTTTGGTCCGAGCTGTTTACTTTGGGTAGTTTTATGGACCTGTTAACTTCATTAAGGGTGGTATAGAGTTTCCTGCCTTTGGGTGTTGTATTCCAGTACTCCTGCCATTTTGTGTTTATGTAACTTTTAGCAATATTTTGAATTTCAGTAATGCTATACTTGAGGGTGGCAGGGTTTGGATCTCTCAATTTGCTTTTGGTGACTTGATCTGCTTGTCCATTACCAAGGATTCCGATATGTGACGGCATCCACATAAATTCTACTGTCTGATTCATAGTGGATAGTTCTCTAAGTAGGTGATAAGCCTTGGTAAGGAAATTTTCTCTTGTTTTAGTGTTTTTAGTTTTTGTTGACGTAATTACACTAAGCGAGTCGCCTATGGTTACTGATTTTGGAATGTTGTTTTACTTTAATCCAATTTAATGACTCGATGATGGCCCACAATTATGCTGTGTATATAGAGCAGTGATCTGGTAATCTGGTTCCCATTTGTATGTTGTATTCTGGGATGACCACTGCTGCTGCAGTTCTGTGTGGGTCAGGTGTTTTGGATCCATCAGTATATATTTTTAAGACACTAGAACAGGTGTCTTGTATAACCATTGCAATGTCGGTTTTTAGTTTTAGCTCTTGTTCCAATTTATTTCCATCTTCGGAAACTTTGGTGTTAATCCTTGGTCTATTTTGTAACCAAGGTGCTTGATCAGGGGCTTTTGGGTATTCCTCCTGCTGGTCCAAAATTGGCAAATTTTTTCTCAGTTCTAGAATTTGTTTTCCGCCTGGAGTGTTTGGAACGAGTTTGTGACTAAAAGTTTTTTTGCATTTGCTAATGGCACTTTTAGTAGGATGCGTGTTTAGATGGCTGGTTAACCGAATTGAATATATGATGACTGTAGTAGTAATAGGATTGAATTAATGTCGCGTGCGCACACATGTGCATGTGCGACGAGTTAATGTCTGCCCCGCAGACCGTTAATTTTCCTGGGGGAAGAAATCAGTGCCACATCTCCCGGCGTTAATGCTCTCAAGGAGAGCTGCTAATTTTGCCGACAGGTCGTGGTTCAACTAAGTCTCATCGACCCACCTAGCTGAAATGACTTGAATGCTGAAGGGTAAAGTGCTAAACTTTTAACCACATCAGTACCCTCCTCAGTTAAAGAGGAGACTCGTTGGCATGCAGGAATCACCGGACCATCTTTGTTCTTCCATATTATGTGTCGCCAGTCCGCATTTACAGCATGTTATACCATGCACCCACATGCCACTCTGCCACAGCATCAGCTAGGGGCTTTCCTTGAGTGGGAATAGACCCAATATGCACTCAAGTTTCTCTGGATCTAAAGCAGCAGTGTAAGACCAGGTGTCAACCAATGCAGCATGTGACGCCAGTCGCGATTGGTCAGCGACTATGACGTCACACTTCGGGATACCTGGTGTTTGGACTGGTGGAAATCGTTCCACATTCCGTACATGTACAGGGGTCCGAGTGTGGAAAAAGAGGAAAGTGACTCTGCAACCGGTGCGAAGCGAAGCAATGGATGTTGTGCACGTCCCAAAACGCCGGCCCGTACTTATTTCAAATTCAGTCCAGTTGTACAAATGGACATATAAAATAGGCCAATAATGTGTAAGCCACCTGTGTAATTAACCTAATCCATTAAGTCCTGAAATTTTCCTATCACCTATCAAGCCAATCATTCTAGTACATAGTGTACATAACGAATAGTTCCCTAACAATTTTTAGTACTAATATGTCTATGCGACATGATAAAAGTTTTGTTCAAAATTATGTAAACAATATACGGTTAAATTTTTGAACGGTGTTCCAAAAGATCAAATTTGAATAGTGGTTTGTTCAACTTGGGATTCCTAGCCAAACGGGAATCTCTTAATGATAATGGCAACATTGGAGCCCTAAAAAAGGGCTATTATGACAGGAATGTTCCTCGGCGATCTTCTGCCTGCTCACATTTGGCTGCAGTCCTTTTATCTTGTCTGGTGACATCCGGGAAATTATATCCATGTAATGTAGACAAGTAGCTGGCTGCCTCCACCAGTTTGAAGATTGGATAGTTTTCATAGGCGTCTTCATAGTGTGTGAAGAGAATTCTGACTCCAAAAGCATATTGAGTTTGTCTGGGTTTGAAGGTATATAGGGACCTCCAGGCTAAATATTTTATGGCGCTGATGTAGTTTCCCGCCTTTTTAACGTCACTTAGCGCTGGCCCTAGTCCCATGTCGATGAACTGATGTTGGGTGGGGTCAGTTTCCTCTTCCTCTTCCTTTGTCTCTTGTACTATTTCCGCTATTTCTTCGCTGGAAGAAGACATTTCCAGGTCGGCTGCTACCTCATCATGGGGAACTTCCTGCCATGTTGCTGTTGCCTGTTTAACGGGAGAATGTGCTACCACACTTGCAAATGTATCCTATCTTTTGAATGAGTCGTCGGAGCGTGGTCCGGAGTTTCCTGGGCAGTCTGATTCCTCCGCCTGGCCCCTATTGTTTGAGCATTGGGCTGGGATTGCTGCTGACGGTTGTCTTCTTGTGGTGTCGGAGTAGTGGATATGTCGGGAGAGTGGGTCCATTGGCCCCTCGGCTTCCGTGTTTTCCTCCTCTTCTGATCCTGGGCAGCATTTCTTCTTCTGTGTTGTTTGCTTCCCAAATCAAGAGTAGAGTTGTCCTCTTCTCTTGCGCTCTAAGGCTCCATCCCGTTGCAACTGTAAGGCCTAGACCTTTCAGTGCATTCAGTGCCTGTGCTGGAAAATAATCCATTGCTAGCTCCATTAATACTACGCGTTCCTTCTGCTATGTTCGCTACAGACTATATGAGGACTGTGTGTGTCCATGGATTAAAGTCGCCTATGCACTGAGTGCTTCGCGACTGATTATAGCCCCGGGCTGGGCCCTTGGCCCCAAGCTGGGCCGCGGACTGGAGACCGCTGCACTTTATATGGCTCAAGCGCGGACGCGATAGAAAACATCCCTACGGTCTTTAGGGTACAAACGCTATAGCTCATCTCATGGTGAGGGATAGAGAGAAGTCAAAGAGCATATATTCACAGTAGTCATTTTTAAAACAAACCACCAACAATGTTTTCAAAAGAGAACATTTTTATCCAACCAACAATTAACCAACACATAATAAAACATCAACACATTTTTTTTTCTTCAAACAAACGATTTTTGACAAGGTTGACACTGTTGTGAAGTCATGAGACTTCCACTGATGGAATTCATTGGGCCATTGATGTACACTACGTTTCCTTGCTGAAGACAAGATATATCCCTAATGGTCACAAAACCATCGATCTACTTTCTCATCGTTTCTAGAAGAGTACCGATGAAAATAGGTCACTATATGTTCTAAGGGATATTCAAGACTGCGTTGATGAAAAAAAATATACACAATATTGTCCACACACTATGTAATCTGTATGCAACCACAAAAAAATATCGGGAGTGGTAGGTTTTCAATTGATACGCAAAAAATATATCGGGGGTGGTATTTTCTCAATTGATGTGCATGAGGTGCTTGAGTGGCATCAATGTATGCATAATTCGGCCAAGGAATTCCTAACTGTTTGGCTAACAATTGCACTTTAGATTTATCCTTGGACTTTTAAAAAAAGACCACATAATGGACATTGAGAGTGATGGTGTGATGTGCTTGACTTGGACGAAATAACTTTAGTATAATGTAAATGATCCTGGCATTACAATGATATCCTTTCATGTAACCCAACTTTGATTTCTTCTTCGTCTTTTCCTAACATTTCAACGAAGATCATAAGATGTGTGTGACTCAAGTCAGATATGATCCCATCATCTTCACGAGGAATGCCTTCTTCAAATGAAATATATTCTCCTTAACCTTGTTGAATTATAGTGTAAGCCAATTTCCACTCTTCATAACACCAGACAATACACAGGTGGATGATCGAACAAATGCGATTTGTGTTCATTATAACATTCGACACATTAAGTTTTGCCTGAACCACACGGCCCAGTAATCAGCATGTCAAAGTGATGATGAAAACACAGTTCCTCCCAACTTTGATGATCTACACTTTCATCAATCACTTTGAGAGCAGAAAAAGAGAAAGATGCAGACATAGCTGTTGAGAATTCAGAGAATAGCATCAAAGGTACACGTGATATTTACATTTTATTCATGTTTAATGAGTCGTGGTGTAATACATATACATTAAAACAAATACAGTGATTGCTACAACGAAAGTGCATTTGAAAAGATACATAATTCATGGCATAATCTATCCATATTACAAAGACACAAATTTATGCTACAATATATTGACATGTCATGAAACAGCTCATGGTTTCTTTATTTCATGCTACATCCAATTCATAGTTTGAAAAAGTACATTTTATTGTTTAACATATTGTTATGCCATAAAAATAAAAGTTCATCTGGAACATATTCAAATTTTATAAAATACAGTTCTTGGTACGAGGAATGTAGATTTTAAGAACAATAAGTTCAGGCCATTAAAATGAAACACTTCATGTACTTCATATTTACAGCTTATGGTCAAATTTATGTCTAAGTAAAATCATAGGCCATTCTAAACAGTAGGATAGGGTAAACAGAGTTTTGAACTCACTTGCATGTTTGTTAAAAGGGTGCCATAATGAGGAGAAAATTTATTTTCCTTCTTATGGCGAGTCAGGACCCTGATGTCATCAATCTGTCGAGAAACATTTTCATTCTCTGCATTCTCAGATTATACGTAAAAAGCACCTTATTAAGCAATGCAAGAGAATCAGAACATTTCCTTCACTATGCAACTTCCTTCAGCTAATATATGCTTCACCCACTTCACACATAACCTGATCCTAAGATAATTCCTGATATTTGTAGCATAGACATGTGTCAGTAATAGAGCAATCTGTAAACTTGTCTGAATTTCATTCACAATTCATAGTTTTCGTTTCACTCAAGGCACTCCAGTAGGGGTTGAATTCAGGTATGTATCCGCATGTGCGTCATGAGATAATCACTCCAATAAACATAACATACTTTTTCGCACTTAAATGGTTTTTTCTCCAGCATGCATAATCTTGTGTCTTCAGACATCCACTCTGACTAAACCTTTTACACATACTTCACAATTAAATGTTTTTTTCTTCAGGGTGCATCCTACTGTGCTTCTTCAGACATCCACGTTCAAAGAACCTTTTATCACATGCTTTACATTCAAATGTTTTTATTTTTTCCAGTATGTATCCTCATGTGCCTAAGTAGATTTCCATTCTGACTAAAGTTTTTATCACATACTGTGCACTTAAACGGTTTTTCCCCAGTATGAGTTCTCATGTGCACTTCTAGATGTGCACTCCGACTAAACCCTTTTATCACATACTGCACACTTAAACGATTTCTCTCCAGAATGTATCCTCTTGTGCTTGCTCAGATTTCCAGGGTTACAGAACCGTTTATCGCATACTTCACACTTGAATGGTTTTTCTACACCATGTATTGTCATGTGCATTTTTAGATGTCCACTGTGAATAAACCTTCTATCATATACTCCACACTTGAATAGTTTTTCTCCAGTATGCATCCTCTTGTGGAAGTACAGATTTCCACTATGGCTAAACTCTGTATCACTTACTTCCCAGTTAAATGGCTTTTCCCTCAGTATGTATGATTATGTGCTGATTCCTATGTCCACTGTGATTAAACCTTTTATGACATACTTCACACTTGAATGGTTTTTCTCTAGTATGTACCAACATGTGCGTTTTTAGAAGTCCATTACGACAAAACATTTTATCACATACTTCACACTTCAATGTTTCTTCTGTAGTTGGTGTCCTCCTTTCAAGTCCACTTAACATTTTATTAGATACTTCACTCTTAAAAATTTTTTCTCCTGCAATTCCTGATGTGCAAATTAAAAGTTCTACTATTAGTAAACCACTGACCAGATAATGTTTCCTTTTACCCTCATCTGTGCATCAGAGCTTTTAAACCTGACCCGCAGTTTTTACACTAAGTTTCCTTTTCTCTACTCAATCTGAGCCACTGACACAAAGAGGAGTTTTGAGTCTCTAGAGGATACACTGCATACTTCACACTCTAATGTTTTTCCCCGGCATGTTTCAACACTCTAAGCAAATTGTCGACTGTCCTAAATCCGTGCCTGTCCCTGGTTCGTGCACCACACTTCTCGCGGCCTCATGTGCTAATCGTGAGATCCTGACAGTGACGGTTTAAACCCTGTTGAGGCCCCTAGGCAGTCAACAGGCAGTCAAAATCTCGGGGCCCCCCTCGCAAATTATCTCATATATATATATATATATATATATATAATTTTGATCCATTGTTGTGGGGTCTCTAAAAGGCGTGGGGCCCATAGGCCAGTGCCTACTCTGCCTATTTGGTAATCCAGCACTGGATCCTGATGTCATTAAATCGGTCAATACCTTTCATTGACAATGACAGTAAGTACTGATTAAGTAATATTCGACGACATCAATTTTAATAACCCACTACAGTTCAAATAAGAGAAAGCACTTCACACTTCTCGTTGACCTTTTTAACATATTCTTGGTTCGTGCAGCTGGCTTCCCCCGACCTCGTTTTCGTTGCTTGATTTATTTAAATGGGTCAATAATTTCGTTGACAGCCACAGTAAGTACTGATTAAGAAATATTCGATCAAATAAAATTTAACTACGTACTACAATTCAGAAAAAAAGAAAGCACAATAAAAATAACCAATTTAACTGATGCCGTTTTTTGCCTCAAGTTTGTGGCCCTGGAGCAAGTGTTAGCCGTTCAAGTCCGGGCCGCTGTTCAATTGGTTTACTAGAGCTTTTTATTAGTGGGAAACCCAAAACAGCTATTTTTTGACGGCAATGGCAATGCAAAATCTTTGTTACTATAACAAGCATTTCTTAAAACATTTTAGGAAAAATGAAGCGAATAAAGACCAATACAGAATGAAATTTTTTCACTTAAATATTTAGATATAAAGCAAATAATCTGTGTTATTCAATAACATTGAAAAGAAAATCTTACAAATATTCACCACGACATTTTGAAAGAAAAACAGTAAAAATGCATCTTATTTATTTCTTCGAAACTGTCATCCTTGTTTTGTTGCAGTCCATATGCGTGTAAAAGAAAAATAAATACATGAAAAATACGAATATTAATAATACAGGACACAATAAACGATTGAATTATATAAGTGTCTATTCGCATGGCAGCCGTGTATCAACCTTTGGAAAGACTGTTGGCACGGCTGCCATGTACCATCTTTTTGAAAGACTATTCGCACAACCGCCTAGTGGTCACAATACAAAAGCTTATCCGCACGGCGACTGGTCAACGCATTAGGGAAGAGTAAAAACAGATTGCCAGTTAAATAAAATGAGCAAAAACATAGCACATACCCATCATTATTCTTACAGATTTGTTAGTCGATTCATTGGTCTACATAAATTATAAAAATGGAAATTGTTCAATAGTATATAATTAGTATGGTGGCCATGTAGTAACTTTCGCACCTCTGACGTTCGTTAACAATAGTCGTACTGTGATCGGTGTGTTTCAGTTTGATGTTGTTGTTGTTGTGGGGCTTAACGCCATTTTCCAGCACACGATAGGCTATACATGGCGGCCAGTATTAATGGTGGAGGAAGAAACCGGGAAATCCGCGGAAAGAACCACCGACCCACGAGAAGCTACTGGCAAGCTTTCTCACATATCCACATTCCCCGAATCTTAGACTCGAACCCACGCAGACAGAGGTGAGATGGCAGTGATCCGTAACGGAGAGCGCTTTAGACCACTCGACCACTCGGGGCCCCATTTCAGTTTGAATTAGAATGGTTATGATATGGTGTGCAAACAATAAGAGGCTGTCAGGTGAATCTATGGTTTTCCCTAGGAGAATGTTGGACAATACAAACTTCTTTTAATATTAAATTTTTGTTTTGTCATCAATAGACAAACATAGGAAAAGTGAAAAAATGTTATCACGAAACAGCAATCCCTGTGATTGAGTGGCAATGTGCTACCTCTCACACAAATGATCATGGAACCCACTATTTGAGCTTTCATTTTATTTTTTAATGCATGCTTTGTAATTTATCTTTAATTATAAAATAATTATGATACTCACATTTACAGTACAAGCTCACATTTTAAGTGTATGCTTTGTTACCTTTATTTCGGAACGAATTATGCTACTCAGATTGAATGTGCGAATATGTACACCAAACAACACAGAACATACATGGTAAACAGCTGATATATCTAAGAAATTTGTTATTTTCAAACTCTAACAATGATATAACTAGCCAACTCATCTGGACATTAAAATAAAAAGAAAATGTGTGTGTGTGTGTGTGTGTGTGTGTTCTGAGCGAATAACGGAACAAGTTTATCGAATGGGTGACAATACTGGAATTTCGCACCCATCATATTCACTCAATATATATTTGACAATTTCTATTTCTACTGCAGGCATAGGAGTATAGCAGTTGGAATAGGCTTTTGCAGCTAAGGTGCACGGTGGTTGTGCGAATAGTCTAGGCCTAGAATTGTACATATTGGCCTAATTGACACATTACAATTGTATGTCAAGTGGCATTTATTTCATGGGCACTAACTATGGAAATAATTCCAGAAATAGACAAATCTTGACACATTTGTAAAAACGGTAGCAACAGTAACTGGAAAAGAATTTGAGGGGTTTATAAACATTTTTCAACTATAAGTAAATTAAGCAAGTGGGATGGCGGGTTTAATAGTTTTACGCAATATTAAAATATAAGCCTTACATGTATGTTAAGGGGATGAACCATGACAGGTCCACAGGGGCTCATCTGTTTGCTTACAATTTAACTTTCAGTCATACATTACTATAAAATAATACAATGGAGGACACTTCTCTCCTTTCTCGCTCGACATATTTGAGAATCAACGCTGATATTTCAAGCTAAATTTGGCGTAGAGTAATAAATTTGGTACCGATGTATAGCTCAGGCATTCGACTTCGTAGGCTTATCCAAAGTTTGGCTTACTATCATACCTTTATGGAATGTCAGACCATTTTCTCACGCTACTGCTTGGCATGGCCATGATCGCGCCTGCTTATTATGCTAGAACAACGCGCTGAATGGAATACTACCTTCTCATTGGTCAAATGAAAATAAGTTATAAATAAATGCAGTATGTCATTTTCTTTTAACCAATGACAGGACCGTATTTCATGTAGCTAGAGTTCACTTGCATTTTATGCGAGCGCGATCATCACATCTGACCAAATCGGAGGAGTAAACATCTCTGTATTATACGAAAAATAGGGCATATGCTCTTTTAAAACAATGCAAGTGAGCCAGAACTCTTTTCCCTATAGTCCTTCCTTGAACCAAATTACCCAGAATCCACTATCCAGAATACTTGCTCCTACAATAAAGCTTGCTTTTGTTAGCATAGCCAGTGGAAGACACATGCCAATAAAAAAGCAAACTGTACACAATTTATGATAATATTAAATACGGCACACACTTAGATCATAATAGTAACGACGGCAAATGGGTTCATAAGATTATATGTAGCTAATCATCTCAGCCTACTGAATAGTGCTCAAGCTATGTATAAATATCATAAACTGTAATATCATTTATCAGACCTGGTTCAGAAGAGATCCATTAATTTTGATCAACAAGACCATGAGAAAATCCAACTATATTTCTGGATACTACCATGTACATACAAAATTCTTCTTGGCCACACTATCTAGTTCTTTAAATGCTGTGACTCCATATCAACTCTCAACTAGATTAGAATGATCTGACAACACTAAAACTCCATAAGTCTATTTTCTTTATAGGGTGCAGAAATCTGTGCAAAAGAATGCATACTTTAAAATTTGGACATTTTAAAATTGCAACAGCCAAGTCCCTCTGTTCACATTTTTGTCAGCGAAATTGTCGTATTTCTACAAACCCAGCAGGTTAGAGCGTCCGCCTCGGATGTGGGAAGTCGTGGGTTCGAACCCCGGCCGGGTCATACCAAAGACTTTAAAAAATGGTACTAACAGCTGCCTCGCTTGGCGCTCAGCATTAAGAGGTTAGTGTTAGGACTGGTCGGCCTGGTGTCAGGATAATGTGACTGGGTGGGACATCACGTCACATGTCTGCGGCATGATGCCCCAGTGCTAGACATCACTATAAACTGTCACACTGCAGACATCATAGCGATATGACTGAAAAATTGTTAAAGCTACGTTAAAAATATAAATCACACACACACACACACACACACACACACACAAACCCATTAACAATCAGGTTGTCCAGGTTATCACGCAAAGATCTAGCCATTGCAGAGAGATTAGGTGAAGTTGCACAACTTCAATCTTTCTAAACATACAATCATACAAATATCAAGCTAGACTTGAATTTTAGGGAAAAGTCATTTTGTTTTGGACAGAACAGGGTAAAGTAGGAGCTAAACAGGAAGAAGGGAGGAAAGCATATATATATGCATATATATATATATATATATATATATATATATATATATATATATATATATATGTCTGTGTGTGTTCTCTTATTTTAATTTTAATCTCTATTTCTAAGTATGCATTTACCATTAGTTTTAAGCAATATTTTATGTTCAAGCTGTTCAAGTTGAAAATCTATTGTTATATGTTTACTATCAACACATTTTATGTGTATAAAAATTATTGTATTTATACCCATTATATTCAAACTCATATGTGTATCTTCATATTGGATGCTATATCATTGTAGATAATTTTAGTTGTTAAGAGTAACAAGATTCGAGTCTTGTAACTGCAAGTCAGTAAAAATACTTAATAAACTACCGCTTAATTTTTTATTTTATTTTCTGAACATTAATACAATTGGAGTCAAAAAGAGTTCTAAACTACTTTGAAACAACCCCTGTAATATGTACATTGGAGCAAATGCACCAGTGACTTCAATCCATACTGTGAGTCATAATTTCTTTGTTGCCAATAAAACGGTACTGTAACTATTCATTCACAAAACACTGAAGCATTAAAGCTGATAAATGACTGAACTTGACCTTTCTTTCCAACTGAACTGATACAACCAAGGACATACCTTGCACCATATGAGTGCATCTATTTTTAGAAGAGAGATTTTCTTAATATAACCACTCGCTTTCTAACTTCATTACAATAATCCATTGATAGGAATGGATATTTATGGTTTTATTATTTGCCTACGTACTGGTAGTAATGACATGCATTGGTTAAACAGTATTTGCTTCACCATCTTTTTCACATTTTCACAAAAGTTAATGTCAGAAAACAAACTTGACCTTACTGCCATTTTTTTAATTCCACAATAAAACATTGTCCCATATGTTTCTTACCTATATGATTAAATATTTAGGCTAAATCTTCTATCACATAATATGGACACTTTGCTTTCATTGAATTATGTATTTTCCTTAATCTACCTGCCCAATTAGGTATGAAAATAGACAATCTAATGAAGTCGTATTTCATAGACAAATGAAGTCTGTTATTACAGGTCCACTTATGGTTTTAAACTCTTTTTATATAGAAAATAACGCAAACACAGCAGTTAAAATCTTCATTGTTTAAAAAAGTGAGTACATTTTCATCATTCAATAGGGCAGTAGGCCTAACATCAGGAAATTGAGCAGCGATATCTTGCTTGGGAAAGGGTTAATAGTCAGTTAGCTATTAAGACACATGCCTGTGAATGTGCATGAGTTTGTTTGTCTCGGTAACTGGTAACAACACCGCATAAATACATTTGGCCTTGAGCTAGTACAGAGCAAGAACGTCCTGGCGACAGCGAGTGAGCATCTCAAAAATCCTAAACTACAATCAATGTATGTCTAAAACTTCCCGGGATGAAGTTGTTTTCTCTGTCCAAACTGATCTGAAATAGAATTAAGATGATTAAATAAACACCTAAAATAAACTGTAATCTCTTCCTTGATTCCTTTTAGTTGTTGCATCACAAAAAATTACAATTATCACTGTACACAAGTACCTTGGCTTTTCATTCCTTTACTTTAATACTTTAGATTTCACAATGAACAAACATTGGCAATCTAATGACATGTATATTTATAACCCAACAATAGACGCAGATTGTTCTGAATTATTGCAAGGTAAAAATGTATCATTATTGAGACTCCTAATTTTAGAGACAGGACTCCAAGGGGAGTCCTTGACTAATACTTCCACAATCTTTTGGATATCCCTATGTAAGAAAATGAGATGTATTCTATCCATCGACATGGAGGATGGTCTTTGTGCATAAACTAGAGGATGACTTTCCTGAGACTGACTGGTACATGCTAACATGTCTCCTCTAGATTCAACATTCAGTTGCCTAAATTTGTGAATAAAAGCTTGTAACACATAAATTCGTAGTAGGTCTTTGTAAGCCCTTTTTATCTTGCAGACCTCAGGCAGTGTTATTTTGCTTTATTTCAATTGATGTGGCATATTTGTGGGTGTCATTGTTTTTCATTGTTGTTCAGCCACACAGGTGATGGTGAGGGAGTTGAATCAGGTGGCATTATACCCCACCCTACTCTACCACCAACAGTGTCATATTTATGAAATATGTACAGTTACAGTATAAGAGGTTAAATCAGATGTTTCGTTTCAACATTACCATTTTCTTGACAATACCAAAGGTGTTCTCTGGTCTATGGTTAAATTCCACAGGTGCACCGTGGAAATTTTTGTACCAAAAGAGTCATTTCTATACCTCAAGTACCACAATATCCCAATTATGTATCATCTTGTGGTTCTTCAGATTTCCACTGTTACAAAACTTCACACTTTAATGGGTTTTCTCCAATACATATCCTCAGGTGCATCATCAGATCTCCACACTGACAATACATTTTCATGAAGCATTTCACACTTATATGGTTTTCCTGAAATATGCATTTTCAAGGGTGGCGTTCGATCTACACTTCAATGGAACATTTTATTACATATGTCATATTTTAATGGATTTTATCCAGTATGTACCCTCATATGCATTTTCAGAGTTCCACTGCGACTAAAACTCTCATCACATACTTCACACTTATATGGTTTTTCTCCAGTATGAATCCTCATGTGCATCGTGAGATGTCCACTCTGACAAAACATTTTACTACATATTTCACACTTAAATGGTTTCTCTCCAGTATGTATACGCACGTGAACCTTGAGAATTTTACTGTTTCCGAACCGTGCACCACAGAGTTTGCACCTGAAAGCTTTTTCTCCAGTATGCATCCCTGTATGCTCTTTCTGGCATACACAATTGCGAGCCCTTCCATTGCATGATTCACATTTGAATGGTTTTTCTCTAGTATGTCTCATCATATGCCTCTTCAGACTTCCACTGTGACTATATCTTTCATTGCATACTTCACATTCAAAAGGTTTTTCTCCTGTATGTGTTCTCATGTGTTTATGCAAATTTCCTTTGAGGCTAAACGTCTTATCACATACTTCACACTTAAATGGTTTTTCGCCTGTATGTATCCTCATGTGCTTACTCAAGTTTCCACAAAGGCTAAATCTTTCATCACATATTTCACACTTATATGGTTTTTCTCCAGTATGTGTCCTCATGTGCATCGTTAAATGTCCACTATGACAAAACATTTTACAACATATTTCACACTTAAATGGTTTCTCCCCAGTATGTGTACGCGTGTGAACCTTAAGATTTATACTGTTACTAAACCTTGCATCACAGACTTTGCATTTAAATGCCTTTTCTCCGGTATGCACCTTCATGTGCTCCTTCAGGTGTACACGATCGCGAAACATTCCACTGCATAATTCGCACTTAAATGGTTTTTCTCCAGTATGTATCATGATGTGCTTATTCAGATTTCCACTCCCAGTAAACATTTTATCACATACTTCACACTTAAATGGTTTTTCTCCTGTATGTATCCTCATGTGCTTATTCAAATTTCCACCGAGACTAAAGAGTTTATCACACACTTCACATTTGTATGGTTTATCTCCAGCATGCATATTGATGTTCGTATTCAGAGCTCCACTGTTCCTATACATTTCATCATATACTTCACACTTTCATGTGTTTTCTTTGGCATAATCAATCATGTGATCGGCACGTCATTTACTCAAATACATTGAACTACGTTTAGTTATAGCTATATCAAAATGTGGGGTTAATATAAACACCGAAACACACTGCAAAACTGAAATACACCGAAATAGACACCGAAATACAATTGTATTTACATGTTCTCGGTGTATATATTGGTGTACACACAGGAATTATGATCTATTATTGTTTGAATAGTATTACAAAGCAAAAATAAAATATGATTGGAGCGATTTTGATACGATTATTTACTTTTTTCTGTTATAGCTAAATTCATGGGATGGCGCCACTAGGTCGTACTTGATTCGAGAGATACAATGAACTGAGAATCGTAGTAATACATACATTGAATGAAAGTGAAAAGAATCAAAAGTACTCGCCGACATTACATTATATATTTTCTTTAAATTTTAATGATACAGTTTTGATAAATAAATAGCATTTAATGTAATTGTTGTTTTAAAGGTTTCCCAATATTTGGCAATATTGAAACGTACTTATATGCTACTTTTTTAATATGACAGTTGATTGTAAAGGTGTTAAGAAAGTCTTCTTGGAAATATGTGAACAGGCAATATTCATAAAGGATTCGGAATTGATCAGTTCATTTAATGCCCTAAAACACGAAAATAAGTAAACTGGTTTTGAGTTTTGAAGCTGAATGTTGGATTCATTAGACCGAATGTTAGATTCCCAAAAGACTATGATGGAGACAAAGTGCATTTTAATGAGAGAGGGCTTATTTTTGGAAAGTGTTGACTTCTTTGCAAAAATAATAAGTGTTTGTATGATAAATAATAAATCGACAGTCTGTCGTTAACCATTTTTGTTTTCATTGATATATTCCAATAAATCCAACCGATAACAATCATCTGCCTGATTCACATTTGTTACGTATATGTAATAAAATTGTTTGTGTGTTAGTTTTAAAATTCTTTTTTATTTTATTTTTGTTTCATTACCTTTTATTGTAATGTTAATCTTCACTGGATTTGAATCTCTTTTTCGGAAAATTGGCTTGACCCGATTAGATTATAGAATTACTTCAGCATTATTTTTAGCTCACCCTGGTTCATAGATCTTGTAAACATAGGGTGAATACGATTGGCTGTTACCAAGGTCATTTCGGCCCGCGTGTTAGCTAAATTGTAAACAGCCTTTCTTTTTTTATATATTTCCAGTGTGAGAATTTGATTCTTAGATAGGCCTATTCTAGCTACGTGATAACTGGAATTTTTTTTATTGGGCTGTTCGATGTTAAGAGACCACGTGACCCATCAAGCGGGACTGAAATGACGTTTTAGTTGGGTTTAATACTCATTCTTAGTGAAATTTTGTCAGTCGTATATTTACACCTTGACGGTATAAAGTGTTTCAATTGTTGATGTCAGATTGTTTGAAGTTCATCTATTTTTTAGATTTAATAATTCATTCTCTAGAAAGCTAAACAAGTGCTTCATATTTATAGAGAGATTTTTGACAAAAACATTCAGTGGAAATTTATTTTGGAATTCTAAACAGAAACATAAACTGTGATTCAACGAGGATCTGTTGCCATAAGTACAACGACTTCTTCTGACGTCATCGCCTCCATATTGGAATTTCACTGAGATTCGAACCTGGATTCAATTAGAACTGTTTAGTGATAGGACTTATATTTTTCAATTTTAGGATTAATTTTTGGATTATATTCACAAACCGTAAGTCCTTTTTCCTTTTTTTGCATTGTTTTCTAGGGAAATAAATTATTTTGTTAAAATTTACAAAGCTTGTTGGCTTCACTCTTTTCTTTTGTTACTTTTGTACGAGCCTACACGCAACACATTATACACACCACAGCCTGTTTATGATAAAATCTCTACAGAAGTAGTTTCAATGATCATGTTTGAATCTTTTAGCAGTATTTATCACAGCTTATACATTAATCTTTCGTTCGTTTGTATTTGTTTGAATAATAATAAAAAGCAAAATAAACTTTGATTCAAATTTATATGAATTATTTACTCTTTACATGATTGGATAGGTATGATAAACGTCGAATCGAAGTACATACACAGACTGAAAGTGAAAAGTAGCAAGGTACCAAAAGTATCCAAGATAGTGTATGCAGGAGTGAGAAGAGTGCAATTGTAACAAGCCGGGATATGTGATGCTTGACAAAGACAACTCAGGGAAGCATTTTTGCAAAGAAAATCATTTTGCCGGCAAGATGTAATAATTACATGTAATTACATACATAAGGTATCAGATTTCAGTGAATGAATAATTTGAGCACACAGATGAATTAATTAATCCATTAGTATTCAAGATTCTGTTCCTCTTGAAAATCAGACTTCAAGTCATGTTATACAAGGTAAAATAAACATAACCGAAACCAATAAAATATAGCACATTATGACGAAATCTCTGGTTCATGTTTAGATATTTTTTGCATTAATTGCCACAGTTCGTACATTGATGTTTCATTTCTTTTGTCCAGGATTTCGTCCGTTAGTCCTTGGTGCAACAACATTTGTCTGACCGCCCTTAGATGTTATGTATTTTGTGTTTATGTCAGTGTGGCGTCTAAAGCGTTTGTACAAGTTTGTGCGTTGTTGCTCTGTCATTTTTATCCATGCTGATTTTGTTGACTGAAATTGTTGGTGACTGTAGGCAAGTCGGAATTCTCCAGTGCCTACTAGAGCATTTTTCAGATTTCTGAATTGTCCAGTTAATAATTCATGTGTCAGTTGTACAAATTCCGTGATCGTTTTCGTCTTCCAGTCAAATGTCTGTTTAAGAACGTGGTTCATAGACTCACAATTACTATTTTTCCACATGCGGTCTATCTGATAGATTTTTAACGGTTTGTTGACTTTTAGTTTGATATTTGTCTTTAGTTTTTCCTGAAAGTAATTAAGAATTTTTTCTGAAATTCCAACACAACGATTTTCTAAAGCTTCACATTTGCCATCAACGCAAATACTGTCATGAGCGTCAACTAGTCCATCTTCCCCAAAAATTTCTTTCAAGATAGTGTTGCGGTCAGTCACGGTAACTGCGCCGTCTGTCATTGTATGCCTAACATTCTCTTGTAAATGGCGTGTGCACAAAACGTGTGTTGCTTCGGGCAGAACTGCGTAATACATTTGACTAGAGCCTTCTCATCATCACTTCCAATTACAAGGCTCTTAAGATTTGAATCCATAAGTTTTACTTTCAGATGATGGAAAAAATGACTAAGTTTCAAAATCGCTATTATCGTGAATGAAGAGCGGTCCAAGAAAGATTGGTGGTTCACCTGTTATGACTCGTTTTACCGTAAGTTGCTTGTAACATATTACCCTCACATGCATTTTAAAAAGCATAAAAGTTTTGCCAATGCCAAGTACAGTCTGCCCGGAGCAACAAAGATTCTTGATGTCAGTTATTTGTTCCTCTGTGTACAAAATTACACAAGGGGGTTTACCGCTGGTCCTGATAACTGATCGTACAAACGAGTTAATTTCAGTTACCAAATTTTAGAGATGTCTGATTTGGACAGCAATATTGTTGGAGTGTCCGGGAGCTTTTCTGTCCTTTGACTTTTTATATTATTTTTTGGCATAAATTTGTTGAAGTCCTTTCGGTTGGGACAGTTCATCATATTTTGAAGACAGTTTATTCAATATCTGATGCGGTTTCATTTTGTCAGTCATTTCTGTAATGTCATCGAAAACATAGTCAGGCGTCAGCAAATATTCTGTCGCTTGTCGCGAGTTTCCATGCGGCGTTAAACCAGGAAATTTCCTTCGACCCCTTTTCGAGGTTTTTTGCATTATTCACAATGAAGTATACGTTTTCTTTCAAACCACATGGAATGCATTCTGCGCTTGAGTCTGATTTTAATAACAATTTCACATCTTTTCCTGAGTCAAGAAAATTACCCTGGTCTAATTTGCCTTCTTGGATGGTTGTATGTGTCATTTCCGTCTTTTACCTCGTTTTGTATGTCAGTTACGTCGTGGATTATATTAGTATGTGACTCGTTACTAACGTGTGTTGCCGTCATGTCAGAATTGAAAGAAATAAAACCAACTGAGTCATCTAATGAGTCATCTACTGAGCCATCTACATTTATAGTGACCATATGCTCATTGCTTTGATAAAACAGAGGCACAAAGTGAATGGGTATAAACCCATTTGTTCTTTCTGAGACAGACATTTGTGTCCACATTGTTACGCGTAGGCTCGTACAAATATAACAAGAGAAAAGAGTGAAGCCAACAATCTTTGTATATTTTAACAAAATAATTTATTTCCATAGAAAACAATGTAAAAATTGGAAATAGGACTTACGGTTTGTGAATATAATCCAAAATTTAATCCTAAGATTGAAAAATACAAGTCCTATCACTAAAGAGTTCTAATAGAATCCGAGTTCGAATCTTGATGAAATTCCAATATGGAGGCGATGACGTCAGATTAGGTCGTTGTACTGGTGGTAAAAGATCCTTGATTGAATCACAGTTTATGTTTCCCTATAGAACTCCAGAATTAATTTCCACTGAATTTCTTTCTTCCAGAACTTTTATAAAAAAAAGTACACTTGTTCAGTTTTCTAGAGAGTAAATTATTAAATTCCAAAAACAAATGAAGTTCAAAAACAATCTGGCTTCAACAACATAAACACCTTGTACCTTCAAGGTGTAGAACATACGACTCACTAAATATACTAGAGAGCGTCTGTTTAAAGCTTCGATATTAGATCACATGGTACTTCACGTGACAGGCTACGTGATTTACTAATTTGAACATCGCAATAAAAAAAAAATGCATTTATCACGTATGCAAGAATAGCCTTATCTAAGAATCAAATTCTCATGCTGAAAATATGTAAAAAACGCTGTTTACAATCCAGCTAACATGCGGGCCGAAATGGCCTTGGAAATAGCCAATCGTTAGCCACAGAAACGGCATCTTTCTCTCCATTGTTAGACATGCGCCCTGATTCTGGAATAAAAATCCCGTAGGTGATGAAAAGTTTACTTTCGGACTTTGCAGTATTGGTCGGGGCATTTTTTCCCTTCGAATGGAAAGCGTTCTGCAGTCTGGAAATATATTTTTACAGTATTGTTTAAATGAAAACACAGACATGTCTTTAATATCAACTTCATTGTTTCGCTTCACAAAAATCAGAATCGGTCGTGATTTCTTCAAATGAGCAAATAAAGAATAATGGCAGTGATGAGCAGACGGGTGCAGTTTCTTCAATGTGCTCGACATTGTTATCTTCACAGAGGAGGGCAGGACGTGATTGGTATCAACGAACACTTATGGTTGGTGTAATATTTCACGGGAGTTTGATGAATATACCAAGAAAGGTAGGTTAAAGCATTAAGTACGCCCCGAGGGCAAGAATGGCCAGATATAGTTACACATAGTTTAAAATCATTCATTTTAAGAATCTTAAAGGTGTGTTCAGTCAATTAGAACATGAATTAAGCACTTTAAACAATATGAATTAAATTTACACGCACCGTCAGTTCCGGAGATCACCTCCATTCCGGAAAGACCAGACTTTATCATACCACTTCCTGAATGATCAGCCGTTTATGTTACCTGTCTAATCAAGTACGACCGTTTGACGAGTGCTTTAACTAGGAAAAAAGTAAATAATCCTTATCAACATCGCTCCAATCATATTTTATTTTGCTCACTAATACTATTCAAACAAAACAAAATCATAATTCCTGTGTGTACACCGATATATACACCGAGAACATGTAAATATAAGTGAATTTCGGTGTGTATTTCGGTGTATTTGGGTTTTTCAGTGTATTTCGGTGTGTATTGTAACCGTAAAATGTGCAATGAGGTAGCCGGGAGCAGCCATCAATGAATAACCGTGTGATTAGTGGGAATGACCATTAGCAATGTGCTAATTATTGTTTTAAAAATTGCGTGAAATTGGGTAGAATTGTCCCAAGGCTGGGGTTGAAATGATTTAGGGTCGAAATGTCTTGGGAGTTTTCTTAGGGTGGAAATGTCTCGCTCCCATAAACACAGAAAAAAAAATGTGTAATTGTTAATTGATGAATGTAAACACTTTAAGCCTCCACTTTTTCTGTTACTAAATGCGAACAAGATTTGCGACGTGAGCACGTGACATATATAATTGTTATTCAAAATGACTTCGAAAGGCATTATTTCCGTAAATAGTACATGTAAGATTACAATGGAAGGATGCCGTTCTTTCATCGTTGGTTAGAGTGCAAGGGACAGTTTTTATGCATGAATTTAATGTTGCATATAATTGCATAATGTAAAAATTCATAAAAAATAAAATGCATGAGGAAGGTCAAAATGGTTCATATTTTTGGATAGGTATAATAAAGCACACCTATCATGTCAGCCGGCATGGACAACATACCAGCAGTGCTCATTCAAGCAGGAGGAGAAGAGATAGTCACAATCCTAACAACAATCTGCAACAAGATATGGCAGACAGGAGAATGGCCCACCACAGGAGCTCAATCCTTCGTCACCGTGCTCTGCAAGAAAGGAAACCTACAGCTATGCCAAAACTACAGAACCGTCAGTTTGATCAGTCACCCGAGCAAAGTCATGCTGAAGATAATTTACAACAGACTAAAGCCTCAAGCAGAGAAACTTATTGCTGAAGAGCAGGCAGGCTTCCGAGCAGGAAGGAGCACCACAGAACAAATCTTCAATCTCAGAATCCCTTGCGAGATATACATTCAGAATCAGCAGAATCTATACCGTGTCTTATAGATTTCAAAAAGGCCATTCATAAGGTATGGCATGCAGCCTTATGGGCAACTATGAGGAAGTACAACATACCTGGTGCAGATTGTTGAGCACCTCTATGACAAAGCCACCAGTGCTGTCCTCATCAATGAGAGCAGTAGGGATTGGTTTAGAGCAACAGTTGGAGTCAGACAGAGATGTATACTGTCACCTACACTCTTCAACATTTTCCTGGAAAGAATCATGGAGGATGCCTTGCATGACCATAAGGGCACTATCAGCATCGGAGGAAGAACATTCACCAACCTTTGCTTCGTAGATGGTATTGATGGTTTAGAAGGGGATGAAAAAGAACTGACTGACTTGGTTGAGCGCCTCGACACAACCTCCACACGATACGGTATGGAGATTAGCTGCAAAAAAAAAAAAAACAACTGATGACAAATAACACCAATGGCATCAGTGCAGAAATAAAAGTCAGTGAATAGCAGCTGGAAAGAATCACAAGATTCAAGTACTTGGATCAATTATCACAGATGAGGGCTTCAAACCAGAACTACTTTGCAGGATTGCCCAGACAACAGCAGCAGTAACAAGGTTGAGACCAGTATGAAAAGATACCAACATTGCTTTTGGTTCCAAAATAAGGTTGACGCGCTCGATTGTCATATCCATCATTCTGTATGCTTCTGAAACATGGACACTCACATCAGATCTACCAAGAAGGATTCAAACCTTCAAATGAGATGCTACAGCAAGATCGTCGGCATCTCATACATTGACCATGTAACCAACAAAGAAGACCAGAACAGGATCCAGCGAGCCATCGGATCCTATGAAGACCTCTTGACCACCGTAAAAAGAGCAAACTGAAGCGGTACGGTCGTGTCTCAAGATCATCTGGACCGGCAAAAACAATCTTGCAAGGCACAGTGCAATGGTGCAGAAGAAGAGGCAGACAGAAAAAGAGGTGGGAAGACAACATTAAGGGGTGGACAGGCATGGGATTTGGAGATTCACAAAGGGCTGCAGAGAACAGGGAACGATGGAAAGAATTGGTTGTAAAGTCAACTGTGGTGCCCCACCGACCTCTTGGGTTACGGGATTGATGATGATGATAATAAAGCCAAACATAAGAATATAATTCACTTGACCTGACAAGTCAGTGGGAATTCATAGAATGAAATGCTGATTCACCCCACCCCAAATTTATACAATGCATTGTTCCACAACAGTCTTTCGTTTTATCAATAAAGTACGGTGAAATCACTGACACCACGAAATCACCTTATCGGTACTATAAATTAACACAAGGAGTGCAAGCGTGACCCCAGTCTTCCGCTTGATTCGACTTTTGTCACCCATCTTTTATAACTTCAGCAGCGCCAAAAGTCTGAAAAGCCACGCATATCCATTCAAAATACAGTAACTACCGACGAATATCTCTCGGACGACCATCGCATGAATCTAAACCGGCGAATTAATCTTTATTTTCACTATTACGGTCACAAAGTCTTTCTAAGGGACATCATCAGGCGGAAGTAGCTTATTTCACCAGATTCTACCCTGCAGTAAATAAGCGTTAGGGTCTAATACTTGTACCAATCATGGAGTAGAGTCTGCGTTATCTTTTAATATTACCGAATCCACCAACAGTCCCGGCTTTAATAGTATGCTGATGTCATCAACCGTCATTTCTATTATCCTAGCTTTGACTAGATATTTCTATTCAGAATACTTATATAATATTATCACATGATACAATCTGAAATAGAAGGCTAGTTAAACATTTTATGTTGTGAAATTACTTTCAAAGTGTTATTCCTCCCGTGGCAGAATCGGTTATTCCCCCTCTTGGAATCCTGTAGAAAGACTTTGTGACCGTAATGGTGAAAATAAAGGTTAATTCGCCGGATTAGATTCATGCGATGGTCGTCCGAGAGTTAAGCGTTGGTACGTTGCTGTATTTTGAATGGATATGTGAGTTTTTCAGTCTTTTGGCGATTCTGAAGCGATAAAAGACGCGTGACAAAAGTCGAATCGAGCGGAGGTCTGGTGTCACGGTTGCACTCCTTGTGCTAATTTACAGTATTTCCATCGTACTTTATTGAGAAATTGACAGACTCCTGTGCATTTTTTTTATGTCCGAAGGCCATGTTTGAGAAAACGTGATGCTCACAGCGTAAACAAAAGCCCGTTCCCAGGGTGATAGTTTTGAAAAATATTGCTACTGCTATAAGTGGCTGGCTCTGCTTCCCAACCGGCTATTGGCAGTTCACTGGCTACGTACTGTGCAGTGGCTATATGAGGTGAACATGCCTCACATCCCTTTCAAGAACAACACAAGCCGGAAAGACCAAATTCGCACATATATCCATATCTTTAATTATTACACAGTAATAGCTCAAAGGTCACACAATGGCCTTAAGTTAAGAAATTTGACAGGGGCCAATTTAGGAAACTGTCCCCTGCCAGCTTATTTCTTTCTCTGTCATTGCGGGAGGGAGGAAGAGGTGGGTGGGTGGGTGGAAGCGGACATTAAAAAAGTAATGAACTGTATAATTTAGAGTTTAATTAGTTTATAATTTTAATTAAAATCTGTAATTGACTGGAACAATATTAACATCTTATGCACATTTTGATTGATTTTTTGTTGTTGGGGGAGATTGGTTGTTGTTGTTTTATTAAGTGATATTATAACATCATAAAATTATTAAAACAATACAAATTGGACTAACACATGAATAGTATATGAGGGCACCCTCCTGACAATAGGAATTACCATTAAAAGCATGGTCCCGGCACTCTATGGACAAGGTGAATTTAACATGGGTGGGGTACTTTACGGACAAGTGGAGCTTAGCATGGAGGAGCTACTCTGCAAACAAGGGGAATCTGACATATGGAATGTATATAGCAACAATGTATTGGGCCTGGCTAGGGACAAGGGGAATTGAACAGGGGTGACGTCACAGTACTGGACACTGGGGAAACAATAGTAACAATGTTGCAAGTGGCTGACTTGAATCGGGCGGAACAGTGAGGAACAGTGTTGCAAGTGGCTGACCTGAATACGCGTTACCCTAGGGACAAGGGACAAACACAGAAGAGACATATACATAGAGATATGGTTATAGACATGGTTCGAGATATAAATCTATCACACAAACATAGATTTATCTACATAAATCTATCACACAAACAACTATACAACGGACTAAAAGAAGTTTTAGGAAAGAGAGAATAGGCATTTTTTCGAGACATTTGAAAGGCCCTGAGAAAGGGTCTTTCGATCTTTTTTTGTTAACACCATTGAGTTAACACTGAGTGCATCGCACGGGCCTTCTTCTCTTCCCCAAACTTCTTCTGACATCTGGACCGTTGATTAAGACTCGCTTCAGACAGCCTTGTCTTTCCACAGCGATTCTTTGTTTCCAAATAGTAGTCGCTCTGATCTTGGTAATAGCCCATGATGATTTGACATACATGGGATAGTCCGGGTTGAACAGCATCGACAATAGGAGGGTAGACGATTCGTTAATCCACATCTTCTGACGAGAACAGGTAAATGGAGTGAGGTTAACCGCGGTTATTTATAGTGGAAGAGCGGATCGAAACTGATTCACTTCTTTCACCAATCACAATACATGTTTCAAAATTAAGTGACAGTGCGGAGTCTGTTCTCCAATCCGAAGCGAGCTTCCTGTGACGTCACTTTCCCAATGTAGGTGTGCAAGCGTCTGTGCGCAGTAAATCAATGCGGCAGAGATAGAACATGACGAAAACTACGAAAACGATGAATTGGTGTGCACCGGCTGTGGAAACGAGGAATGATGGCATAGTAGCGGCTACCAAAGCAAGCAAAGTTCTACTTCCAGAAGAGAACGATTTTAATTGGCAGTTAGTGGATATTCTCTCTTCACAATAATTTGTTCCGGTACCACACCTTCGTGACCTTCTCCTTACGTACTGAACGTCGATGATTTTAGACAGAGGCAGAAAGAAGAACTGGATAAATTTTTGCAACAGCAGAAAGAAGCAGAACAAACCTTTCTTATTCAACATCAACAGCGAACAGAAGAGGTAAGAGGAAAATGACAGGAGGAAGAAGAAGAAGAAGAAAAGAAACCAGGTCAAGGAGAGAAGGAGAACAGTGAAAGTCAAACGGTCACGGAGCTTTTAGACATTTTGGCAGAGTTAAGGAGTCTGAAACAATTGTATTAGACTTCTTTAACGCGACCCAAGAAAAAAAAAGACCTTCCCGGGCCAAACAGTTCAACCCCGTCCACACTCCTACTACGCCTGAGATACCAACACTAATGATTTCTACCAAACCATCGACAATAGCAGGTCAAGAAGTAGGCCTTGGCCGTGGCAAAGGGATCAAGCAGTTAAAGCGCATTACCTCCCGTTCCTGAGTTTTGATTTTTTACCCCCCCCCCCCCCCCGCAAAGAAAACAAACAAACATCCAACTGTCCTTTTCAGGGCCACTCAACTCTCTCGACAACAGACTACTCAACGTGGGCCAAAATCAAATAAAACTCAAATCCCTTTTCTCCCCATGATGTACGTGCGTGAGTTCGTGAATGTATGTCCTTATCATCATAAAATCAAAACCAAGAGACACTTACTTTTTTCTTTCTGGAATATTCTCTGGTACAAATTACAATTAAATTTCAAAACACATCACTTTAAAAAGTCCATTTTTGTTCTTTTCTTTTCACTCTCTCTCTCTCTCATTGAATTTCTTTACTCTCACAGGTTTTTCATACCCTTCTTCTTCCTCACTTTCTTCTCTTCTTGCTTTCTCTTTCTTCACAGGTATGGGTTCTTCTTCCTTTTCGGAGGGTACCTCTTCTTCCTGATCGGAACCCTCTCCTAATGCTCCTGTTGTTTCTTGGGTCGGTTCTCTTTTTTTCTTAGGACAGTCTGAAGAACAATGTCCTTTCTCTTGACAATGATAACAGGTATCTTGACCTTTGTCTCTCTTAACACCTGCCTTGCTTTGAAGTTGTCGACATTCTGAAGACCGAGGACCTTTGTTCTGACAAATATAGCAAGTATCCTGACGTTTATCTCCAAAGGAGGGGAAGTAGTCCGACGGCTTCTCTGAGGAAAACCTTCGTATGACACCTCGCAAAAGCTTTGATCAGAAGTTCAATCTGTATTGGCTCTTCCATCTTTCTAGTAGTATTGAGAGTGAAATGAATACTCTGAGGGAAGACACTGACTCTTTCCATAGGGAAGACACTGACCTTACTTTTATATATAGGGGACCATGGCGTTTAAAATATAGTCATTTGACATTTTACGATCTAGATGAAAGATCGCACGATTTCGTGGAGAAAGGATAAGAAAGTAAGAGACAGAAACGGGACCTATCACCTCGCGCAGTAGCTGAAGTCTTGCATTAAATCCATGCCAGCGAGTTTGAAGATGACATGAGTGGGCCAGAATCCAGACCCAGAGAGTCTACGCCAAAACAAAGTACACCACCACCACCACCAGTAACACCTGAAAACTAATACCATATTTGATAAACGGATAAACGCTCCTCAAGAAAATTTAGAACCAAAGCATACACGTACACAGTGAAATTTAAAGATTTCAAGTCAGACGTACCGACGGAGAAAAACAGAGGGGTTCATCACCGATTTGTGGGATTCTTTGTTAACCACACTGAAACGTCAATGTCGAGCCAACGAATACAATTGCTTCACACTTTCCATTTATCACGAGTCTGAAGTCACCCGTTTGGATCGAGTTTACCAGACCATCAGAATCGACACCTTCCAAAGTCATCGACAAAATTCAACACGTTCAGCATCCAACGACAAGTTTCACATCACCGATGGTAAATCGACACTGTACATGGCCCACTCTTCTCTTCCCAAAGGGATCGGACGCAAAAAGATGTTATTGGTGAACGATCTTCGGAGCATCAAAACGAGCCTCGTCCGAATTAACAACACTCAAGACCAGATGTGTTTACCCCGTGCCATCGTGGTGGGACGAACGTATGCCAACAAGAACGACACGGCAGAATGGAAAAGAGCCTGGCATACTATTAAGAAGTCTAGTCGAGCCAAACAACGAAGAGAAACAGAACTCCTGTTACAGCAAGCTAGCCTATTCAAAGACACACCATGTGGCATTCCTGAAATGCAAAAATTGCAAGATGTCTTGGCTCCATGCTACACATTGAAAGTGCACCCTCAAGAAGTGCTTGAACGTTTGTTGTTTCGAGGAAAGGATTTCAAGGACCAAAAATACATTCATGTCTATCATTACGATGAACATTTCGATGCCATTACCAGTATCAACGGATTCCTCGTATACAATTAATATTGTGAGAAATGTGACTATGGGTATAACAATCGAGAGCAACACAAGCATTGTGGATCGAAATGCCAGGGATGCTTGTCCGCTATACCCTGTCTTGACGAAGAAAGTGTACGAGTTTATTGCCCAGCTTGTCAGCGAACATTTATCTGTCCAACCCGTTACCAACAACATCTGAAGACACAAGGTTAATAGCAGAAAAGTACTTGCCAACTCCTGAAATTGTGCCCTACTTGTGGACAAGTCATACGTACGAATAGTACCAATGCGCACGTATGTTCAGGAAAGAAACGATGTCACATATGTCACCAAATCGTGAACTTGGAACACGAAGGAATCATTCAAAAAGACCAATCCAAACAGGAGGAGGAGGAAGATGACCACGGGAATGGGAATTTAATCATTTTCGATTTCGAATGCATTCAAGAGACTGGTATTCACATTCCTAATTTCTGCGTAGCTCATCGAGCGTGCGAGACGTGCATTTAAGAACCGATCTTTTGTCATTGCACTCACCCTGGCAAGATTCCTGGAGGAGGTGGAAAAATCGTTCGGGGACTTAACACGATGACCGATTTCGCCTAATGGATCTTAGACCATATCGACGAGACGTGGAGACAAGAGGACAATGAACGTTACGAAGATTGCCATCGCCATTCCACGGTGATGGCTCACAATTTCTCAGGATGCGATGGACAGTTTCTTCTGAAATACTATACGGAAAAAGCACCGAACGTCCTAAAGTCACTATGGACGGAGACAAACTCATCTACATGCAAGTGGAACAAGTACGGTTTATAGGTCTGATCAGTTACTTGGCCATGCCTTTGAGCCGAATTCCTAAAACGCTTGGTATGACACAAAGGGCCAAAGGCTATTTCCTCTCTTTTTCAATACCGAAGCCAATCAACATGCCGTTCTACCACATTTGCCTGATGCTCACTACTACGACTCCGACAACATGCACACCGAACAACGAGAAGCTTTCTACGTTTGGTACCAAACTCTTGCCTCGGACCCCATCGACATTCAGGAAGAAATGTTAAAGTATTGTTGATCGGAGGTGGACATCTTACGGCGTTTCTGTGGAAAATTTTGAGAACTGTCCATGGAGCACGGAGGGATCAATCCTTTGAGAAAAACCTGTAGCATTGCCATGGCTTGTTCCTTGGTGTATCTCAAACGATTCATTCCCGAGAAGACCATGGCTGTCATTCGTCCTCAAGAAACCAATTTTGTCAAACGTCGTTACTCGGTGAAAGACTTCGCTGGCTACACTACTTGTGCTACAAGGAAGATAAATGGATCCAGCAAGCCAGAAACGGAGGAGGTGAAACGAACAGTGGAAATTATTCGGTGGATGGCTAGGACCTAGAAAACACTAAGATCCTGTACGAATCTAATGGTTGTTTATTTCACGGATATCTGATCTGCTACCCTCAACGTGACACCAAAATTGAGTGTTTACAACGTACCATGCAAGATTGTACGAGCCCACTTGTCAACGACGCTTAAAGTTAGAACAGCAAGGATACCAGGTCCTGGAAATGTGGGAACACGAGTACGACCACCGTTTGTAAAAGGATCCCTAGTTTAAACGCATCGTGGAAAATTACAAGCTGGTGGACCCTCCGAACCCGCGGGACAGCTTGCATGGAAGACGAACAAATAACACCTGTTTGCTGTACCATGATCAACGAGGAGAAAGGAGAAGAAATCAAATACCTGGACGTGTGTTCACTGTATCCTTACGTGTGCAAATATTTTCACTTTCCCTTAGGGCACCCACAATTGCTGATTTAACACATCGACGTGGACAACATATGACAATACGAAGGATGGAATAAATGTAAAGTCTTGTCTCCCACGGACTAGTACCATCCTGTTTTACCTCAGCATTGCCAAGGAAAAGTGATATTTCAATTGTGTCGTGCTTGTGCAGAAACGTGCAGCCAACACAAGCCTTGTCATCACACTCAGGAAGAACGATCCTTGTCAGGAACGTGGGTTTATGCGTGGAATTGTTTAAAGGTCTGGACCTAGGATACCAACTGATAGAAGTGTACGAAATTTACTACTTTACCAAGACAGAACAGTACCATAAGGGTGACAAAATTCGGAAACGTATTTTTGCTGACTACGTGGACGTCTTTTTGAAATTGAAACAAGAAACCAGTGCCTATCCTTCAATAGGTCACACTCCCAAAGACCAAACGAAATTCAAAGAGAAATACCTTGACCAGGAAAGCATCACTTTAGACCACATCGAGAAAACGAAGGAATGCGATCGTTTGCCAAAGTGATGATAAATTGTTTGTGGGGACAAATTGCACTACGACCGTGTTTACCCAAGACAGAGCATTTGACAGAACCTTCTAGATACTTTCAGATGATTCACGAGAAAACCAAATAAATGAAACACGTGGAAGTTCTCCGTGTAGACTTGATCCTGATCAGTTACGAAGAAGAACAGGACTTTGTACACCGACGAATTTGGAAATGTTATCATTGCAGGATCCGCGACAACCCACGCTCGTTAAAAATTGTACGAAGCCTTAAACCTGTTAGGAGATCGGGTACTGTATTCTGATACGGACAGTTACATCTACATCAATCGCCTGGATCAGCGTCATCCTGACATCGAAGGAGACAGTTTAGGAGTCTGGACGGATAGCTCCCCGACGACATGATTCTAAGATTTGCTACCAGCGGTTCAAAAAGTACGGTTACTAATACCGTCATCAACGAAGAGAAGTGCACACTGAGTGTAAAGTGAAAGGATTTACTCTAAATCATCGCACCAGTCAAATGATAAACTTTGGCGTGCTGAAAGAAGCCGCGCAAGCTAGAGAGGATCATCATTTTAAAGTAACCACCCATGAAACTCACAAGATTGTACATTTAGCCACACATCAAATCGTCAGTCGATCCTTACGAAAACTGTATCAAATTTCCAGAAGCGAGCGAGGATTCCCAATTACTTCACTTTACCGTACAGACACGCTAATATTGGCCAGCATATAAAAAGGATAAACGTCTAAGACTAATAGTTCATTGTGACTACAAGCGTTAAGCTAGAAAGATGAATTCTTTCAGAGAAGGACAAATCAAGTTCAGACAGGCACAAGGCACAATTCAAGATCGGTGATTATCAAGTTGAGTGCAATGCTGAGCCTTGTGATTGCAGGGAAGCCTTACACTGCGACCTCGGCGATTCAGCACATCATGAAAACTTTGTAATGGCTACTACTGCAACACCTACCATGGAAAGTGATGCTGTGCGTATCAAACCTGACGGATACGAAAGCTATGCCACTCGTTATCGTAGACTCTTTACTGGTTTTCATCCTCAACGTGCAAACTACTCCGGATTTCACCGTACCCTCATCGAAATGAACCTGAGAAAGAAGAATATTCATTCCTGTGCGTTTGTCTGAATACCGCGACTTTGAAAGTCGCTTCCAAACCTTCCAAGGAATGTGGCCTAAATATATGGGAGGACCTACCCCAGAAGAATTAGCCAGAGCCGGATTTATCTACTTAGGCGAAGGTGATAAAGTGAAGTGCTTCCATTGAGGTGTGTCACTTCACGAGTGGGACGTCAGTGATTGAAGTGGCATACCATGTCGTTTAAGAAACCAGCTTGTCTAGGAGACAAACGTTGAACAACACCGAGACAAGTATTTAAACTCCAATTAAAAATAATATTCAAGGAGTACCAAACGAACTGAAAGATAAGTCCTGCAAGGAGGTTTGGCAGGGACTTGCTAGAGCAATATTTCAATTGGTGATTGTAGAACGTTTGTGTCGAGACATTTACAAGAGGAAAGTTACAAAGGTCAACAAACTCGACAGATTTCTTTGGACGAATTCTGCGTTCTTTCGAGTATTCCGCTTTAGACCATTTATATTAGAAGATTTTATTGACATTCGTGAACGTTTTCACGGAATTGCAGTGGTGAGAAATTATTCACTACGTTCATCACTTTCGCTCTAGGAAAAGTTTTAAATCAAAATAAGGACAATTAAAAGTGATCCTTCAATGTGGGTATAAATACTGACTGACATGGTCATGAATACTTTACAAGAGAACATTAGTGGTTTGCCTGTGGAGTTGGGAGAACATATTTACCGAGACTTCGTCAAAATAGAAGTGAAACGCAAACAACAATGGCCCTTATACGTCACCAGTGTTTGGACCACTTGTACCTAAATGATATAAGAGGACTGATTCTGATGAAAGAGTTCCAATGGTCAGACATTGATAAACTGTCCGAGGGTCATTAGGATTTGGATTGTACTGATTCTACTTACAAAGTGTCCATACTGCACCGAATTCCAGAAGAAGAGTTAGAGGATTACCAAAATCTTTTAATCGGACTAATCTTGGTTACAGACGTAACTTCTGTGCACTGCTTGGTGTGCCAGTTAGTGACTAAACCATTTATACACGCCACTGGAGTACGATCAGTTCTGTGAAAAAGTACATTTATTACCTCCAAAAAAAGAGGGTATAAAAATTTGCTACTATGCCACGGCCTTTATCATTAGTGATACAATACATTCCGTGGAAGGAAGTCAATGAAACTATTCAGACAGTGGAGGATTACCAACACTTTTTACGAGAACTGTGTCCATTGAATTTGGGTTGTCGTGTGTTGTGTGTCTTAGTGACTTCCTTTCTGGGATTTCGTTTAACAGCCGATTCCTTGTGGGCTGTTTACTATCTGTACCTGCCACAAAAAAAACGTGAGGTCGGTACCTTTAAATGTACACAAGAGACTCATTCTGTTAAAATCGTTGCGCTTTCATCTCGATACTTCTCTGCCTCTACGGGAAGAAAGGCTACGTCAACTTTTAGTCACTGATGATGCTGACGAAGATGTGTGTATAGATTGTGACTTACACCCTCATTAGCAAGATGTCCGTGACTGGAAAAAAATTTGTTTGGAGGCTTGGACAAAAGAAATGGCTCTGTATGCCAAAGATTTGTGTTAATCACTTCAATATGTTCAGTGAAAAATGTAACCTTTAAACCCGTGTTAGTCACTGTGCCGTAAGAACCCGACTACGAGGAAAACCACTCCATTCAAGACAGGACTGTCATCGACATGGACATCCCCGAAAGTCCATTCCGGAAGGACCCCTGTGTGACTGTGCCAAGTGGTGTAATTGCTATAAGAACATTACCCAGTGTCCCTAGGACACCACACCTTCGTCACAAAAAATGTTGTACAGTAACTTGTCTATATTCCACTTTGATCGTTTTGATGTGTATTTTATCGATGTACTTAATCATATCGTTTTTATATATTTTGTTCTTTCATGTTCAGTTTTAAAATTGTGGAATAAAGGTGTCTTAAAAGTACAAAACTCTTGTCTTGTCTGTGTTCGCTTCAAAAGTGACATCACCTTCACTATGGCTACTGCTGCTGTCTCTGCTACCTCTTCCTCCACTTTCAAAGTCCTCGACGGAAAGTTAGATCGTGCTAGTTGGGATTCTTTGTATCTTCTCTATCCCTTTAAATGTTAATTGCTGGACCTAGCGGTTCGGGTACAACCGAAATTGTCAAGCGTTTGATCGAACATAAAAATCATTTGATCGATCGTCCACCTGAACGTATCGTGTGGTGCTACAAAGAGTGGAAATCGGCGTACACTCTCCTGCGAGAATGTCACTGAGATTCCATTGTGTTTGTGGATGGCATTCCCGGTGAAGACGACGGGATCGTGCCATTTACATCACCCAAAATTTGCTTCAACAAAGTAAAGCTCATCGCATTATCAGTCTCAATGCTCATTACGTAGTCTTCTTTAAAAGTCCCAGAGATAAATCCCAAGTGCAAGTGTTAGCTAAACAATTAGGAACTCCTTGGCTGACTCATGCGTACGACGTTGCCACTGAAACCCCTCACGCCTATTGACTAGTGGATTTAAAACACACCATTTCCGATTATTTGCGATTTCGCACCCATTTGTTTTACATCTGGTGGCAAGACGGAAGTCCCGTCGTGTACAAGTCCCCGTCGACTTAAAATGATATAGAAAAACCTCGGAAACTTCTGGTATTTCTCACACATCGTCAACGTGACGTCCCTCCAGTTTCATCTTCCCATTAGATTGAATCACCCCTTGTACGGCATCAGTCGCGATAAAATCCACAAATACATTCTCGTGTCTTAGAAGCCAGTCTCAAAGAAGTCTTACGATGGTTTACGGTGACAGCACATCAATTACTTCAAGGCATCGTTCACATCCCACATCAAACCAAAAGCTTTTCTGAGAGAAACAAGGTAGCTTTGATGCAACTGGTACATCCCCGCATCGACAATCAAACCAAAACGCAAATCATTTTGAAACCTGGAGATAGCGGATCTCTAGGAGGTGTCATCATTCGCTCCCTCTTAAAATGGGATCCTAATGCCCTAAAAGTCACCACGAACAAAAAGGCCTCTCCCCGTCCCAAATGTACCCAGAAGAAAAAGAGCAGTCCTGTCAAGACCAGGTCACAGTCCCAGAGAAAGAAAAGTCCCCAGAAAGAGAAAGGTCCCCAAAAAACACCATAGAAAACAGCTTCTTCCCGCAAGAGAGGCACTGCGGTCCGCACGCAACCTTACATTGCCAAGCCACGACCTGCATCGACGGTGACCGCGTCTCCAGTAGCCTCAGGTTCGTCCACTTCACCGTTGTTAGTGATGCCAGCCAAACCCAATTTAACACCCGTCTTTCCCCATTTGATCACAAAACGGAAACCCGTGTCTCCAAGAACTTCTCCAGCTATGACTACCTCCTCCTCTAGCCGCAGCGGCATCTACTAAGAAGTACCTGCCCCCAAAATCACAGTCCAAGAGAGATCGGGCATGTTACAGAGTTTTATGGATTTATCCATCATCAATTGATACGATTTAGTCCTTTGCGAACCCCTCAACGACGAGTGTTGCCTGTATTAAAGTTGATACGACGTAGCGTCAATCAGTGGCGACGCATTCCACTATCAAAAAGACCCATGCCAGACGATGGTTATGAGTATTTATGTGCTCCGGAACGTAAAAGATGTCACCTAAAAGAAGTGTACACCACCAATATCGTCGTTCTACTGTCCAAAAAGGACAAACAAAAGGACAGTGTCGTTTGACCCCACCTCTGAAACAACTTTTAGCCGAACATAGCTCAGCTAATGAAAGGTCTAATTGTCCAAAGAAAAGGAGTAACCAAAGGGAGGAGTATATTATTCGATAGTCAAAGAGTTGGTCAAACGGACTGGTTACACGCCCTACGACCTACTCCAAGAATACAACCCCAAAAATAAGATAAAAGTACGTGTGCCAAGTCTTCGACGTCATTGTATTTTGTGTGTGCTCCGGAATGAACAAAGACGTCACACACAGAAGTCATCCCTCTTCTAACCCAAAAGGAAAAGAAAGGAAAGGACTGCCTCCTCGTTTAGCCAAACATTGGGATGTGTTGTCCATCCTGTCTTTAGCCCCTCCACACATGCCAAAACAACTCTTTCAAACAGCCTCGAAAGACGTCATCGATACCGTGTTCGAATGTTGTCTGAATGTCTTGAGAGGAACGATACCTTTGTCACAACATCAGAAAAAATGCTTTGCCAAGCATCGACATGTTCTTCGCCAAATAGTGAAAAAGAACATACCCATCCGTCAAAAGAAAATGATGTTACTGCAACGCGGATGATCTGTGCACATGTTGTTAGGACACGTGGTGAAAGGAGTTCTGGGAAGAATGATTACAGAAGTCATGACGGGAACTACTTCACAAAGGTCTCCAAGATAAAAAGGCAGCGTCTGTTTGGTACATCCCCGACAGAAGCTGTCCCCAAGAAAGGTGGAGTGTTGACGACGGGAGATTGGGTGCGCATTGGCAAAGTCAAACGCAGTTTCGACAAAGATTACTTACCCAAATGGACCACCGACATGTTTTGTTTCACTGGACGAGTGCATGGCCGTCATCCTGCCGTCTTTAAATTTATAAGACATGAACGGGTAAGTAGATACTGGAACATTCTACTTCCCCGAGTTACAACGAGACGACATCGAAAGCATTCTCGATCAACGAAACCGTAAAAAGTGGGAAAACTTCATATCAAAGAAGTCAAAGTACATTGGAAAGGATATCCGCCCAGTTTTGATTCTTGGATAGACGCTTCGCAAGTCAACGACTATACAAAGAAGTGACCATCATGTCCTTTAACACTGCCTCAACAACAACAGTGACCACTCCTTCACCGAGTTCTTGTCTGCAAGATCAACAAAAGCAACCCCTATGGGTGTGGTGTGGAGAACGTGTGCGTAAAACCCAAATCGTCTTTTTCTGCTAAATCTTTATGGAGTATTTTGTCATCGGTGCTGCAGTTGTAAATTTGAGTTTGCAACAAGGAGGCAAACAATTGCGGACCATTTTACTGAGCAGTTGCATCGGTTACCCTCTACCCAATCCTTCCCTAAAATACTCTAACGATAACAACGAGAGTCTTGCGACCAGCGCCAATCACTCTTCCAACAGTCACCATTACCACAGCGGCGACAACCCTCTTCCGGATATTCCTCTGACATCAAGTAACCCCTCGGACAGCAGAACTCTGGAATTATGAATAACGAATTTACTTAACTTTACACAGCAACAGTTCCATGGATGTGTTTCCCCACAATACTTTGTGCTGTTTCAGGTGTTACGACCATGTAGTTTAATTACATGTGTGTTAAAATTTGAATTCTTTCTATTTCATTTTTATTTCATTATTATAATTTTTAATGTGATGATAATTATGTTCGCACGGTCTGACATTTTGATAGAAACATCGTGTTTATTTAGAACGTAAATGTGACTCTCGTGAGCACGATTTTTGCATGTCGATTCAAGTAAACAGTCGGCAACAGCTATGTAAATGATTGGCTGTGACCACTGTCATTTCCAATAATACTTGTTGACATTCTATCTGCGGTGGCGAGATTTCGAAATCGCCATGTGTTCTTCGTGCGTGTACGTGAAATGACGTTTTAGTTTGCTTTAAATACTCAGGTACCTGCGAAATAGTCTAGAGTCATATGTTAACATCTTAGAGAGTCACACTGTAACATCTTATAGAGTTTCTAATACCTTAAGAAGAAGGTATTCTTTAGTGCTGGAAAGAGTTGTTCGTTCGTACGTCTTTAGAACGACTGTAGAACGACATGTGTTTTGCTATTGATGATAGCTGCACTTCGTCTACCTTTTAAATAATAATTATTTTCCTGGAGAACTACATAACTGCCTTTGGACAAAGACATTTGGTGAAATTAATTCTAAATTGGAACAGAACAGTACAAATTGTGATTCACAGTGAAAATTCTGGACATTTGTGTAAAACCTTCGTCTGACGTCATCATCCGCCATCTTGGAACGGAATTGAGATTCAGACTGCTTTAATTAGAACTGTTTATTCACAGGACTTATGTGTTGTTTACAATTTAAGGACCAATTTTTGGATCTTCTTCGTAAATAGTAAGTCTTGTTTCGTATTTTTACCTTTTCACAGTGTTTTCTATGGAAATAAATTATTTTTGTTAAAATTTACAAAGCTTGTTGTCGTCACTCTTTTCTTTATGTTACTTTAAACGAGCCGATACGTAACACATGGCCTAATTACCTCAGGCCATCCACTTGTAACTCGAAACCAATTGGGTAGTGGCTTTGGTGAAAATGATTCATCCCTCACAATTCAAGAACATCACCGAAAACCAAAACACTTTCGAGGTCGAAGTGCAGCAATACATGAATGAAACGAAACCGTAGATTCCTCTATCAAATGACCAGTGTCACCCGATACTCCACGGTATATCTATATGATGAAAATTTCCGGAGGCTATTATTTCAGCGGTCAACATCTGATGGACACGATTGTTTCGAAATTCAATGCGATTTTGGGCAAAATCTTGGACAAAACGAAACTAAGGGTCAATATCGAGTATCAAAAAGTAGCTCGTCGTATGCTGATGAAATGTTTGGATGCCAAAACGTTGTCCATTAAATTTTGTCCTGAATTTGTTTGACAATTTTGTTGTAGATCTCAAGGTGGTCAAGGGTTCACTCAAACCACCCATCACAAACAGCTTAAATGTTTCGAAGCTTTTTCGTTACCCTGTAGAACGGAACAAAGGAAGAAATTTGATCTTTGTGTACTCTGAAGTAGTGGAGTACAACGAGGTGGGACACACATCCGTACCGTAACTGCGAGTCATTCCTTTCAAAGTGGATTCTGCCACGACAAAAGACGAGGAAGGTGGAAACACGTACCATGTTCAACGCCAATTTGTACATCCTCACTATTTACCCGTCAGTAAGTCGTATTTCGACAGTGACAACATTCGTATAAAAGGAGATCTGGGAGAAAATATTCCATTCTCCAAAGGGAAATTCACAGTGAATCTCCATTTTCGAAAACGATTCTTTAATGACTTGTAAGTCATGTACCCTGTGTACCGAGCAGTCGCTCGACAGCGAGGACATGGTTTAGGAGATATGCTTAAATCTGCGTTTCGTTCGGTGGTCCACATTTGGAAACCGATGGTGACACAAGGATTGCACGGCTTGAAAGATGCCGCACTGACGCAAGGAAAAGAATTTCTTAAAAATGTCATCATCGACAAACCAAAATCCAAAGAAGCCTTTTTGAGAGCAGGCAAATGTATTGACTCAAACTGGAAAAGAGATTTTGGGCCGACAAGAAAATGCCCTGGACGCTGCTTGAAGAGGAGGAGGAGAAGAAAAAAGTAGGAGAAGAAAGAAATGATCCTGTCTCACCTGACGCTAACACAGAGTTGTGAAATCAAGCCAATGGTTAGAACACCTCCAAAGCGCCAAGCACCACAGACACTACCACCACCAAGACCCGTGGTCCATCACATTAAAAATTGGGAGATGAATTGGAGAGGCAAAAACAAGAGTGGAAGCCTCAGCGCCTGCAGCGAGTAAGGAGACCTCAACGTCGAAGGGTCTGGAATAGACTAATGAAAGAAGCCTTCACTATCCGTAAAACAGGTGAATGGGATAGTGAAACCAATCAAGCTGTCTCGGCACTCCCAACCACACTCATAAATTGGGAACAAGATTGGAGTAGGCGTTGCCTGTGGGGCCAGACCTGGGAGGTGTAGGCATTAACCAGGTGCATTTGGAGTTCACAAAAACAGCCCTTCTCAGGGCTAACCAGATCTCTAGAAAAGAGAGACTGATAAAGTTGATAAACATATGTTAGTGTTTGTTGATAGTGTGTGTGTACGTGTATGTGTGTGTGTGGGTGTGTGTGTGTGATTCCCTTAACAAAACCCTTGTCCCTATACGAAAGAGTTCTTGTTTTGTGTGAATGTGGAGTTGTGTGGCTATAAACACTAACTCGATTGTTGATGTAATAGTGTGTGTGTGTGGTTTTTTCCATAACAAAACCGTTGTCCTTACACTAATGAGTGCTTGTTTTGTGTGATGTGGAGTAGTGTGACTATAAACACTAACTCCTTTGCTGTTGTGATTGAAGGTGATGCTGTGTTGTTTAAATAAAAAGTTTCCTTCTAAACTATATACTGGTAGAAAGTATAGCTGGTTTTGTTATTATTAGTGCGAAAATATGTAAAAATGATTATTTTATGTTAGCACTCTAATCACTTATGAATCTTTAATATGTGATATATGTAGTTGATACAAGGGGATGTTTTCCTTCACCTCCGTGCTTGAGGTATATAACATGAAGCGTTCGTCCAACGCGCCATTCAACATTGAATAACAAAGATGGCTTTCAACCACATCGACAAGATGAAGAATTTGCAAGAAGTTATAGATGACCTAAACATGATTGAAAAAATGCTTGCAAAGGAGGAGTATGGGTGTTATAGCCCTCATAGGGTAAACATGAAACTTAATAATTTACGAAAGGCTAAAGACATGTTAAAAGATGTGATAAGGAAGGTACAAGAGGAAAAGTAAGATAAGGACGAAAAGGAAAGTACAAGAATTGATGGAGAAGGGGAGAAAGGAGGAAGAAAGTGAAAGAAGAAAAAAGAGGAGGATGAGGAGGAGAAGAAGGAGAAAGAGAATGGGAAGAAGAAGAAGGAGAAGACAAATGTGATGGAGAAGATGAGAAGTGGGTGGAGAAGAAGAAGAGAAGAGAGATAATAGAAGAAGAAGAAACCAAAGGCACCTTCTCATGGCCACTCATATATCTGGAAAATATCTCTATCCTCTCTTACCTAAAAATATTTTAGTCGATTGTATAGTTGTTTGTGTGATATATATATATATATATATATATATAGAGAGAGAGAGAGAGAGAGAGAGAGAGAGAGAGAGAGAGAGAGAGAGAGAGAGAGAGAGAGAGAGAGAGAGAGAGAGAGAGAAATCTATGTTTGTGTGAAGATCTATGTCTCTAACCATGCTTATAATCATATCTCTATGTCTATGTCTCTATTGTCATTGTCCCGTGTTGCTAGAGTAACGCGTATTCAGGTCAGCCACATGCAACACTGTTCCTCACTGTTCCGCCCGATTGAGGTCACCCACTTGCAACATTGTTACCATTGTTTCCCCAGTGTCCAATACTGTGACGTCACCCCTGTTCAATTCCCCTTGTCCGTAGACAGGCCCAAAATATTGTTGCTATTTCATTCCATATGATAAATTCCTCTTGTCCGTGGAGTAGCCCACCCATGTTAAACTCCCCTTGTCCGTAGAGTGCCGGGACCATGTTTATAATGGTAAGTCCCGTTGTCCGTAAGGTACCCCAATAATTTACTAACATGCGGTGTTGAATAAAAGTCAAAGAAAACAAACTGACCTTACACTATTCGAACATCTCTTCATTATACACATTAAAACATATTTATGTCGTTAATGGAATTAACGTAAGTTGTCTGGATGAATTCTGATTTTGCTTGTCTTTAAGCCTATTTTGTGTATGAGGTTTACATATTTCATTTATACTTATTCATTTTGTTTAGACACAAATAAAGTAATTGTGTATTTAATATGGTTTATACCAAAACCATCAACTTTCTCTTGAATGTTGTTCTCGAAATTCGCTCAGCAACTTCACTTACAGCGCCTCATTCCAAAGAGCCAGAGTATGGCGTTGGCCATGTGGGGAATACAAGAAGGATGTCATATCTAATAGTATGATGATTGAGGATGCCAGAAATAGTTTCATTACAGCTTTATATATCTGATCAGGGAGACCTTCTAATTTCAAGTTAAGATAAATGACACTTATTAGTGTCACGCCTGTACACTGGAGAGATGGGACCAACAGCATCATAGCACATCCCCCATCTAGACGTTTATGTCCAAACAGTTACTATGAATGTTTTATTCTGAATAATGTTTAAATAATATGTTAAACTGATTAATGTTTTCCACTTCTTAAACTTTCTAGTAGTAACCTTGTAATTTGTGACAGTCCCATTGCAATTGTAGCATAATGGGCACTTCATATGTTTTCTTCTTGCAAGCTAAGAAATTATATTTTTTATACTGAAAAGTCAACTAATTATTATTATTATCATCATCATCATCATCGTCATCATCATCATTAAATCAGCATAATAATCCTCCTCCTCCTCCTGATCATCATCATCATCATGATCATCATCATCATCAATCCCGTAACCCAAGAGGTCGTTGGGGTACTACCATTGACATTACAACCATTTCTCTCCATCTTTCCCTGTTCACTAGTGACCTTTGGGAATCTCTAAACCCCATGTCTGTCCACTCTTTAATGTTGTCTTCCCACCTCTTTTTCTACATGCCTCTTCTTCTGCAGCCCCGCACTATGCCTTGCAAGATTTTGTTTGCCAATCCAGATGATCTTGAGACATGACCGTACCACTTCAGTTTGCGACTATTTGAATCCTGCTGTGGACCTCTTTGTTGTGTACATGGTCAGTGTATGAGATGCTCAATATCTTGCGGTTGCATCTCATTTCTAAAATTTAAAGCCTTCTTTGAAGATCTGATGTGGGCGTCCATGTTTCACAAGCATACAGAAAAATGGATATGACCTTTAAGCGCATGAGCTTTATTTTGGAACCAAGAGCAAGGTTGGTGTCTTTCATATTGGTCACATCCTTGTTATTACTGGTGTTGCCACGGGCAATCCTGCAAAGTAGTTCTGGTTTGGAGCCATCGTCTGTGATAATTAATCCCAAGCGCTTGAACCTTGGGCATGTTTCCTGCTTATGTCCAATGGTCTTTATTTCTGGACAGATGCCATTGGTGTTGTTTGTCATCAGTTTGGTTGTTTTCGGCGCTAATATCAAGCCATGTTAGCCAGTTCTTTTCATCTCCTGCTAAACCAGCAATATCATCTGCGAAGCAAAGGTTGGCGATTGTTTTTCCTCCGATGCTGACAGTGCCGTTGTCGTTTTTCAAGGCATCCTCCATGATAATTTCCAGGAAAATGTTGCAAAGTGTAGGTGACAATATATATCCCCGTCTGACTCCAACTGTTGTTCCGAACCAATCTCCGGTGCTACATTTGACGAGGACAGCGCTGGTGGTTGTCATAGAGGTGACCCACAACCCGCTCCAGGTGTTTGCTGATGTTGTACTTCCTCATAGTTGCTCATAAGGCCGCATACCATACCCTATCAAAAGCCTTCTTGAAATCTATAAAGACATATTAGAGATTTTACTGATGCTGAAGGTATTTCTCGCAAAGGAGTCTGATATAGAAGATTGTTCTGTGGCGCTCCTTCCTGTTCGGAAGCTTGCCTGCTCTTCAGCAATAATTTTCTCTGTTTGAGGCTTTAGTCTGTTGAGAATTATCTTCAGCATGACTTTGCTTGGGTGTCTAATCAGACTGATGGTTCTATAGTTTTGGCATAACTGTAGGTGTTTATTCTTGGGATGACCGACGACCAAGGATTGAGCCCATGTGGTGGGCCATTCTCCATGCTGCTATATCTTTCTACAGATTGTTGTTAGGACTGTTACTATCTCCTTTGCACTTGAAAGAATGAGCTCTGCTGGTATAATGACCTAACTGTAGTTTCGACTTCGTCGCAAAGAATAGTATTGTCATCAATTTCTTCTGCTTGAGGGCAGTTCAGTAGTGCTGGTTATCCTTGGATCTTATGATTGTACAATTCGGAGCAGTATTCTGTCCATCGCTTGAGGATCTCTTGATCTAATGTGAGGCATTTTCCTATTTGTCTTCAACGGTGGTGGTTTCACATTATGTGTTGTGAGATCTTTCACCGGTTGATTCGCCATGTCGCTGTCGTTTCTCCTCAGACTGTCTTCGATTTCACAACATTGTCTTTCTATCAAAACTTCTTTGTCGTTTTCTTACTTATTATAATCACGTTGTTTATCTCATTGTATTTGTTTTTGGCTCCTTCATGGTCTCTTTTTCAGTTCTCTTCTTTTGCCACATATTTCTAGAATATCTGTTATGACCCAAGGTTTCCGTGTTCGACGATATTTGTCAATGATCTCGCTGGCTGTACTAGTCAAACCAGTTACTATCTTCAAGTTATTTTTGTACTTGTACATTCCCATTTGGAACCCTAGCAAATTGTCCATTGTTGATATGTTCAGAAATTTCGATCATAACAATTACTGAAGAAATGACAAGGACAGAGTAATAGATGCTAGATTTCTTCTTTACATGATTGCATTAAAAACACTCAATTCCGAGGTGGTACGTAGAGAGATAGAGAGACACAAAACAGGTACGAAACGTGAAGTATCACCAGGAAAGGACGGAAATGGTTCAGATGAATTAGACAGAACAAAGTGGCAGATGAAAATGTACAAGTCATATCGATGCTCTCCCGTTTTAACTCGCCATTGCCATGGTTAGCTGATATTTCAACTGTGTTGTGCTTGTGCAGAAAGGTGCAACCAACACCAGCCTCGTCATCACACTGAGGAAGAGCGGTCATTGTCAGGAACGTGGTTTTATGCGTGGAATTGTTTAAAGGTCTGGACCTGGGATACCAACTGTTAGAAGTTTACGACATTTACTACTTTCCCAAGACAGAACAGTACCACAAGGGTGACAAAACTCAGAAAGGTATTTTTGCAGACTACGTGGATGCCTTTTTGAAACTGAAACATGAAGCCGACGGTTATCCTTCCAGCTGTCACATTCCCGAAGACCAAAATAAATTCAACGAGCAATACTTGGAGCAGGAGGCTATTACTTTAGACCACATCGAGAAAACGATGGAATGCGATCGTTTGCCAAAGGAATGTTAAATTGTTTGTGGGGGAAAAATGGCACAACCACCGTGTTTTCCCAAGACGGATTGTTTCACAGAACCTTCTCGCTACTTTCAGATGATTCACCACAAAACCAAATACATGAAACACGTGGGCATCCTTCGTGAGGACTTGATCCAGGTCATTTACGAAGAAGAACTGGACTTTGTACAGGCCGACGAATTTGGAAATGTCATCATTTCAGCATCCGTGACAACCCACACTCGTTAAAAATTGTACGAAACCTTGCACCTGTTAGGACATCCGGTGCTGTATTCTGTTACGGACAGTTGCATCTACATCAATCGCCTTGGTCACCGTCAGCATGACAGCGAAGAAGACCGTTTAGGTGTCTTGATGGACGAGAACCCAGACGACAAGATTCTAAATTGTGCTACCGGCGGTCGAAACAGGTACGGTTACTAATACCGTGACCAACGTGGAGAAGTGCACGCTGAGTGTAAAGTGAAAGGATTGACTCTAAATCATCGCACCAGTCAAGTGTTGAACATTGGCGTGATGATAGAAGCCTTGCAAGCTGGAGAGGATCAACATTTTAAAGTAACCACCTAGAAAACTCCCAAGACTGTACGTTTAGCCACACATCAAATCGTGAGTCGACCCTTAGAAAAACTGTATCAAATTTCCAGAAGCGAGTGAGGCTTCCCAATTACTTCACATTACCGTACGGACACGCTGATATTGGCCAGCATATAAAAATGGAAAACGTCCAAGACTGATAAATTATTGTGACTACAAGCGTTAAGCTAGAAAGATGAATTCTTTCAGAGAAGGACAGATCAAGTTCAGACAGGCACAATTCAAGATCGGTGATTCTCAAGTTGAGTACAATGCTGAGCCTTGAGATTGCTGGGAAGCCTTACACTACGACCTCAGCGATTCAGCACAACATCATAGGAACTTCTCTATGACTACTACTACAACACTTATGATGGAAAGTGATGCTGCGCGTATCAAGCCTGACGGACACGAAAGCTATGCCACTCGTTATCGTGGACTCTTTACTGGTTTTCATCCTCAACGTGAAACCATGCGGCTAACACCCTACGGATGTCATCCATGTCTGAGCAAACTACTCCGGATTTCACCGTACCGTCATCGAAATGAACCTGTGAAAGAAGAATGTTTGTTCCCTGTTCGCTTGTCTGAATACCTCGACCTTCAAAGTCGTTTCCAAACCTTCCAAGGAAAGTGGCCTATATATCAGTGAGGATCTACCCCCCGATGAATTAGCCAGAGGCGGATTTATCTACTTGGGCGAAGGTAATGAAGTCAAGTGCTTCCATTGTGGCATGTCACTTCACCAGTGGAAGCAGAAAGATTCCGCTAACCTGGAACATGATCGATGGTCTCCACATTGTCACTATCTACCTTTAGTGGGACGTCCTTAATTGAAGTAGGATACCGTGTAGTTTAAGAAACCAACTTGGCTACGAGTCAAACGTTGGACAACACCGAGACAAGTATTTAAACTACATTTAAAAATAATATTCAAGGATTACCAAGCGAATTGAAAGAAAAGACCTACAAGGAAGTTTCGCAGGGACTTGCCAGAGCAAAAATCTCAATTGGTGAAGAAAGTCACAAAAGTCAATAAACTCGTCAGATTTCTCTGGATCAAGTCTGTTTTCTTTCGAGTATTACGCTTTAGACCATTAAGGTTAGAAGATTTTATTGACATTCGTGACCGTCTCCCGGAATGGCAGTGGTCAAAAATTATTCACTACCTTCATCACTTTTACTCTAGGAAAAGGTTTAAATAAAATAAGGAAAATTAGAAGTGATCCCTCAACTTGGGTAGACATACTGACTGACATGGTCATGGATACTCTACAAGAGAACATTAGTGGTTTTCCTGTGGAGCTGAGAGAACGTATTTACCGAGAATTAGTCAAAATACAAGTGAAGCACAAAGATCAATTGCATCCGATACGTCACCAGTGTTTGGACAACAGGTACCTGAATGCTATAAGAGGACTTATGTTAATGAAAGCGTTCCAGTAGTCAGACATTAATAAACTGTTCGAGGGTCATAAGGCTTTGCATTGTAGTGATTCTACTTACAAAGTGTCCACACTGCACAGAAATCCAGAGGAAGAGTTAGAAGATTACCAAAATGTTTTACACGGACTAATCATGCTTAGAGAGGTAACTTCTGTGCGCCGTGTGGTGTGCGCGTTAGTGACTAAGCATTTTGTATACGCCATTGGAGTACAATCAGTTTTGTGCAATAATTACATTTATTTCCTCCAGCAAAAGAGGGTATATAAACTTGCTACCATGCCACGACCTTTATCATTAGTTATTCAACAAATTCCGTGTAAGGAGTTAAATAAATGCAACTATTCAAACAGTGGAGGATTACCAACACTTTTTACGAGAACTGTGTCCATTGAATTTGGGTTGTCGTGTGGTGTGTGTCTTAGTGACTTCCTTTCTGGGATTTCGTTTACCAGTCAATTCCTTATGGGCTGTTTACCATCTGTACCTACCACAAAAAAGTGAGGGTGATACCTTTAAATGTACACGAGAGACTCATTCTGTCAAAATCGTTCCGCCTTCATCTCAATACTTCTCTACCTCTACGGGGAAAAAGGATTCGTGAAGTTTGAGTCACTGATGATGCTTACGAAGATGTGTGTATAGATTGCGACTTTCACCCTCACTGGCAAGATGTACCTGACTGGAAAAGTTTGGTTTCGTGGCTTGGACAAAAGAAGTGACTCAGTATGCCAAAGATATGTGTTAATGACTTCAAACGTTCAGTGAAAAATGTAACCTTTAAACCCGTTTTAGTCACTGTGCCAGAAGACCCCGACTGCGATTAATATCACTCAATTCAAGTCATCGACATGTACATCCCCGAACACTATGGCTACCTCTGCTGTCTCTGCTATCTCTTTCTCCACTTTCAAGGTCTTCGACGGAAAGTTATATCGTGCTAGTTGGGAGCCCTTGTATCTTCACTATCCCTTTAAATGTTAGTTGCTGGACCTAGCGGTTCGGGCAAAACCGAATTTGTCAAACGTTTGATCGAACATAAAAATGATTGGATCGATCGTCCACATCAACGTATCGTGTGGTGTTACAAAGAGTGGCAATCGGCGCACAGTCTCCTACGAGAAAGTAAAAGAGATTCCATTGTGTTTGTGGAAGGCATTCCTGGCAAAAATGACGGGATCGTGCCATATACATCACCCAAAATTTGCTTCAGCAAAGTATAGCTCATCGCATTATCAGTCTCAATGCTCATTACGTTGTCTTCTTTAAAAGTCCCAGAGATAAGTCGCAAGTGCAAGTGTTAGCCAAACAGTTAGGAACTCCTTGGTTGACTCATGCGTACGACAATGCCACTGAAGCCCCTCACGCTTATTTACTTGTGGATTTAAAACACAATACCCCCGATTATTTGCAATTTCGTACCCATTTGTGTCACCTCTGGTGCCAGGACGGAGGGCCTGTCGTGTACACATCCCCATCGACTTAAAAAATGTATAAAAACCTCGGATACTTTTGGTATTTCTCACACGTCGTCAACATGACGTCCCTTCAGTCTCATCTTCCCTTCAAATTGACTCGTGCCTTGCACGGCATCAGTCGCGAAAAATGTACAATTACATGCTCGTGTCTTAGAAGCCAGTTTCAAAGAAGTCTTACGATGGTTTACGGTGACAGCACATCAATTACATAAAGGTTCATTAGCATTCCACATCAAATAAAACGCTTTTATGACAGAAACAAAGCAGCCTTGACGCAACTGGTAGGTCCCCGCATCGTCACTTAAACCAAAACGCAAATCATTCTGAAACCTGGAGGTAGCGGTTCTCTAGGAGGTGTCTTCATTCGCTCCCTCTTTAAACGGGATCCTAATGCCCTCAACGTCACCACGAACAAAAAAGCCTCTCCCCGCCTCAAACGTACGCAGAGGAAAAAGAGCAGTAGTATCATGAATAGGTCACAGTCCCAGGAAACGAAAAGTCCCCAGAAAGAGAAAAGTCCCAACAAAACATGCCAGAAAACAGCTTCTTCCCGCAAAAGAAGCACTTCGGTCCGGAGGGAATCTTACATTCCCAAGCCACGACCTGCAGCGACGGTGACTGCGTCTCCGGTAGTCTCAGGTTCTTCCACTTCACCGTTGTTAGTGATGACAGCCAAACCCAATTTGACACCCGTCTCTCCCCATTTGATGAAAAAATGGAAACCCGTGTCTCTAAGAACTTCTCCAGCGGTGACACCTTCCTCCTCTTTAGCCGCAGCGACATCTGCTAACAAAGTACCTGCGCCCAAAATCAATGTCCAAGAGAGATCGGGCATGTTACAGAGTTTAATGGATTTATTCATCAAGAACTTACACGATTTAGTCCGTTGCGATCCCCTCAACGACGAGTGCTGCCTCTATTAAAGCTGATACGACGTAGCGACAATCAGTAGCACACATTCCACTATAAAAAGACCCATACCAGATGATGGTTATTCGTGCTTTTGTGCTCCTGAACCAAAAGGATGTCAGCTAAAAGAAGTTCACACCACCGATATCGTCGTTCTCCTGTCCAGAAAGGAAAAAGAGAAAGACAGTCTCGTCGTTTGACCCCACCTCCGAAAAAACGTCTACCCGAAGATCGTTCACCCAATAAAAGATCCAAATGTCCAAAGAAAAAGAGGTGCAACCAAAGGGGAGGAGTATATTATTCGATAGTCAAAGAGTTCGTGAAACAGACTAGTTTCAAGCCCAACGACCTACTCCAAAAATACACCCCAAAACTTAAGATAAAAGTACGTGTGCCAAGTCTTCGACGTCATTGTATTTTGTGTGTGCTCCGCAACAAACAAAGATGTCACCCCCAGAAGCCATCCCTCTTCTAACCCAAAAGGAAAGAAAAGGAACGGACTGCCTCCTCCTGTAGCCAAACATTGGGCCGTGTTGTCCTTCCTTTCGTTAGCCCCTCCCCCATGCCATAACAACGCATTCAAACAGCCTCGAAAGACGTCATCGATACCGTGTTCGAATGTTGTATGAATGTGTTGAAAGTTACGATACCTTTGTCTCAGGATCTGAAAGAATGCTTAGCCAAGCATCGACACGTTCTTCGCCAAATGGTGAGAAACAAAATACCCATACCTCATTAGAAAAAGATGTTATTGCAACGCGGAGGATCTGTGCAGCTGTTGCTATAACCCGTGGTGAAAGGAGTATTGGGAAGAATGATTACAGGACTCGTGACTGGAGATGCGTCATAAATGGGTCCAAGATAAAAAAAAAAGGGATCAAGAAGATAAAATGGACCTATGGGGTGATAAGATCTCAGACTTGAACTTTGGAATCTGATGGACGGCAAAAAGATAACTTTACTCACTTGCAAAGGATGGATGGAATTCCATCACTGGAAAGAACAACGCACCCCGCATTTACCTCCCAATCCTTATTTGACCGAGATGTCCCAGTTACAACACAAATTGAAATCGTTGATGGATCCCAGCGATTTGTCAGAAACGGAAAAATCTGAAAGGAACGGTGAAGTGTTAGAACAACTTCATGTTTTTATTCAGAAACCTTCAGACGAAACAGCTCGACCGACCCTGAAAGATTTAATGGCCCTGATGAAAAGTCCATCGCCACCACCCCAACCCCCCAGTAACCAAGACAGACGCAGCCCCACGGATGTCAGAGTAAGAAGAAGCACTAGAAGTCTTTCAAACACCGTCATGGGCTCCCATCCCTAGTAAGGCTGCAGCGTCGTTGTTGACCCCTTCCCCAACACGGCAACGAGAAGAATTGAAAGGTTGGTTTGAAAAGATGATATCCACTCCTCCTACTAGAGCAGAGGTATAAAGAGAAAAAAGACAAAAGCCATCACATTACCACCACCACTCCCCTCGAGAATGGAGAATTTGTTGACCACCATTTACTACGATCCAGCTCATTCTGCGGGTTACGGAGAAGTTCAAAAATTGTATCATGCTGCCACAACCGGACTTAAAAGTGTCCGTTTACCTCAAGTGCAACGATGGTTACAAGACCTGGCCACGTGCACCATACACAAACCCATTCGACGAACATTTTCCGGTAGCCACTCCCGAGTGTCGGTCATCGATCATCAATGGCAACCAGATTTAGCTGACGTCTCTTATTTGGCGACCTACAATCGTGGATTCAAATATTTGTTTTGTGTCAGCGACGTCTTTTACAAATTTGCCTGTGAGGTGTCACTGACTTCCAAATCGAGCACTGAGTTAGTGCGAGCCTTACCACTGGTGTTTAAATAAAGTGTTCTTCGCGGGCAAACCGACAGAGACACCACATTTCTGAACCAAGCTTTCCAAAAGTATTGAAGAAAGGAGACATTCACCACCGAGAATCGAGAAACCAAAGCCAAGCATCGTGGAACGTTTTCAACGTACCTTGAACGAACGCATGTGGAAATATTGCACGCATCAACATACACCGGACAACGAAGTGATCGTGTCTGAGAGTCTGCTTGGTACATCCTCGACTGTGGCTGTC
>JAECUM010009673.1:0-68368 GCA_016617855.1 Megalonaias nervosa | reverse complement strand
TTCTCCAATTGTTGTGTCTAGTGATCACAACCCCCTTACTTTCATTGACAAGATGAAAAATAAAAATCAAAGATTATTAAGGTAGAGTTTGTTTTTACAAGAATATAATCTGGACATCAGACACATCAAGGGAAAATACAAATTTAATTGCAGATGCACTTTCCCGTGTATAGAAATATTATTTCATGTACACTTTGTATAAGTCATAAGAATTCTTCTTATGTAATTTTGTTTACCTCATGTATAATTTACATATGGTGAAAAGAAAGCTTTATTACATAAATCTTTCTTTTTCTTTATGGGGGGAAGTGTTATGTATACGTAATTAAATTATTTGTGTGTTAGTTTTAAATTTCTTTTTATTTTATTTTTGTTTCACTACCTTTTATTGTAATGATAATTTTTTTTACTGGATTTGACATTTTTCTCAGTAAATTCTGTTCAGTTTTTTTAGCCTGATTAGAACGCAAAATGATTGCTACATTGTATTTTTAGCTGACCTAGTTCCTGACCTTGATATTGAATTTGTAAACACTGTGTGAAAATCATTGGTCGTAATCAAGGTCAAACTTGGCCTGCATGTTAGTCTGAATAAACAACGTTTTATTTTTAAATTCATTTCCAGTGTGGGAATCAGATTCTTAGCTAAAGCTATACTAGATTATGTGCTAATTGACTTGTAGTAAGTGATCATGTGACCCATCATGCGGGTCTGAAATTGCATTTTTAATTGGGTTTAAACTTAGTTCATAGTGATTTTAGAGTCAGTTGTAAATAATATCTTGAGGCTGAAAGGTATTCCTGTTGTTGCCATTTGAATTGAATATTTTTTATTTAAAATAATATGTTCACCCTGGAAAATACTCTTCATCGAAATTCTTGGACAAAGACATTTACTAAAAATTATTCAGAATTCTAAAGCCTTAAATATATTCTTGGTGACTTAACAAGGAACTGTTGACTCATCAACCCAAACTGGTTATAGAGTACGTCATCACCTTCCATCTTGGAACTTCATTGATATTCGAACTTGGATTCAATTAGAACTTTTTAGTGATAGGACTTATATTTTTGAATTCTAGGATTAATTTTTGGATTAGATTCACAAGCTGTAAGTCCTTTTTCATATTTTTACCTTGTTTTCTAGGGAAATAAATTAATTTGTTAAAATTTACAAAGCTTGTTGGCTTCATTCTTTTCTTTGTTACTTTGTACAAGCCTAGTCACGTAACACAGCGATCACTAGTGCCAAATAAAGTCATGGAGTCTGATTTCAGTGTGAAGACTATCATTTGAAATATTTAACAGCTACAAAAAGAACATCCTTTATATCAGTTTAAAATTGGTTTTGGGAAGGACTGCAGCTTAAAGATATCTAAACAGATATGTGTTCATGATAATGAGTGAATTTGTATTACCAGTGGTATCCAACTACTGCATTTATTTTGAATGGAATAAAACATAATCTGATATTTTAAAAGGAAGAGATTCAATAATATTAAAATGGATTTTACACGATAATCAGTGCCTGCTAATCATTCTTGTGCTCTTTAAACAACCAACAAACTCAAATATACATGAATTCAAAAGTTAAAAACAACTGCATTGACAGATTGAAACATGATACTACAGGTTATTTTAGCAGTGGAGAAATTTTAGCGAATGAGCAGCCACAGATTAAGATTGCAAAAGTAAGTATCATCATAAAGTATGATCCACTAAAATTAGTGGCCAAAATTTTTTTCATTTTGTGAAACTTTGAAAAACAAACAAATAAGCATGACAAAGCAGCTTCAAATTTTGTTAAATAACAATGCTTAAGAAGTCTGTGTTCTCAACAGGCAATGTAAAGATATTACTATACAATGGCTAAATATTGTGTCCAAAATATATACATTTCCTTCCTTGGGGAACTCAATCTTTGGTGCTGTACATAACATTTAATAAAAATAAATGACTTTATTACAGAGAAATCATTACTTGCTATTACTACTACTGTCAATGAGACTGCAATGTAATGAAGGGACTGCAACCTATTCAAAATAATGAAACCTATCCAAGAGACTGTGACCTATCTAAAAGACCACAGCCTATACCCAAGACCATGACATACCAAGAGGATTGTGACTGATCCAAGGGACCATGACCTATCCAAGGGATTGTGACCTATCAAGAGGAATGTGACCTACCAAGCGGAATGTGACCTATTCAAGGGACTGCAACCTATCCAAGAGACTGTGACCTAACCATGAGACTGGTACATGTCAAAGAGAATGTTACCTATCCAAGGGATTGTGACCTATTCATGAGAGACTGTGACCTAACCATGAGGCTGGTACCTGTCCAAGAGTATGTTATGTTACCAAGGGATTGAGAGCTATCCAAGGAAGTGTGACCTATCCAAGAGATGTGATCTATCCACGAGATTGTAACCTATCCAAGGAATTGTGACCTATCCAAAAGACTGATCTATCCAAGAGAATGTTACCTATCCAAAGGAATGTTACCTGTCCAAGAGAATGTTACTGCTCCAAGGGACTGTGACCTATCCAAGGAACTGTGACCTATCCAAGGGATTGTGACCTATCCAGGGGACTGTGACCTATCCAAGAGACTGTGACCTATCCAAGTGACTGTGACCTATCTAACGGACTGTGACCTATCTAAAGGACTGTGACCTATCCAAAGGGCTGTGAACTATTGAAAAGACTAACCTATCCAAGGGATTACAACCCAACCTGTCTACTGCTATGTACAATATACAAGAATGTTCATGCCAGTGGCCTTGACAGGCCACTGTGAATATGCAGTAGCCACTAAAGCTAAACTGTAAAAATGGCAGGATATGTCTTCTTTCTATTCCCAGCTCATATTAATATAATACCACTGTAATAGCTCATATTAATTTAATATCAATGTAACAGCTCATATTAATTTAATTCCAATGTAATAGCTCATATTAATATAATACCAATGTAATAGTTCATATTAATTTAATATCAATGTAATAGCTTATATTAATTTAATATCAATGTAAAAGCTTGTATTGATTTAGTATCATTGTAATAGCGCATATTAATATAATACCAATGTAATAGCTCATATTGATTTAATACTAATGCAATATTATTATTTTCCTTCTTAAATGGAACAGAATGGCTTGTCAATGGTGGAGTTAGCTCAGTTAATTTCCTTGAATCGGACAGTTGGTGCCATTAGAAAAGCTAATTCAACCATCAATGGAAAATAATATCACATCTCTAAGCAGAAATATAAAAAGTGGGGCCCAATGACTCCTACCAGGTACAAAAGTGGGGTCATTAAAAATAAAAACAACAGGAGTCACAAATACCCTTACCTGTGTCTTGTTTATTCAAGAAATCCAGACATAATTCATTATCACATGCACTCACATCATAGATTTATTAATTTCTGTAATAAATATTCACTATACCAGTGTTATATGCCTTGAATAGCCATTTCAACTAATGCATGGTTTTCTACAATTTCCCTGTCTGCTAAAATAATCATGTCCACATGTAGGACATGGTTATTTTACTTGACAAGGAATCTCAAGCAAGCAGTGCCAATCTTGGACTCAACAATGATTTGTTGTACATTATATAATGTAGTTAAAGTGAATATTGCAGAAATTAATCTACATCCTGAGTGTCTATAATTATAATCAGCCTCTCCCGTCATGAGCCTCCTGTGCTGAATTTGAATTCCTCACACTCAGGTAAGCTTTCCCCCTCCAGAAATTATTATTCTTTCTTCAATGTGCACTACTTTGGAAATAAATGCAGCAGTGTTTTCAGTAAGATTCCTTTTCTTCTTTTCATTTTCTATCAGTTGGTGCCCAAGCCAATCAAAATCAGCAAAACGTTTCTAGCAGCCAATGAAATTGATCATCTTACGATTCTTTGGCAATGATTGCTCTCCATTAAATAAGTCTAAGATGCATTTGATTCAGTTTAAAATCAACCATTACAATCTTTTATCTACATTTTCTTGGGTTGTTTTGATATGCCCTATGGGCACCATGGAGGGAACTTTCTTTAACAAAGACGCAAAATAAGGGTCAGTCAATGGTGTAAGAGTGCAGCCTAAATTGAACCCTGCTTTAAGCTATGTTTTCTTTAAGGATACAATTATTCTAATGCAGTAGAGCTTTCTATGGACAAAAGATCTTTTATTCTGATTTGAACTATTTAAGTATTTAATTATTAATTTAGAACTCATAGGTTATAAATAAATATATGGATTTTAAACAAATCCAATAGTATATTTTTAATTTCTCTTTATTTAAATGAAACAGTAACAAAATTAGTTTTGCATCACCTTTCATGGGGAAAACTCTCACATATGTATATAACACATGCTGGGGGTATTAAATACTGATGGCTGTCCAAGCTCAATTAAAAACCTCCCTATATCTGCAATCAGTTATATATATATATATATATATATATATATATATATATATATATATATATATATATATATATATATATATATATATGTTTTGCCAAGAATTTCAACCTGTCTTTTTACTAGCTATTAAATTTTAAAACAAGAAAATAATCCAATATTTGGTATTGATAATATTTGTAAAATTAACAGTATCCCATTCTTCATTTTTATTTACATTTTAAAACACTTTCAAGTTACAAGACATATATATATTATTTTTAAAATATATAATACAAATAAATATATTTGTGATTTTATAAATAAATAAAATTGAAAGTATTAGAAAAGTAAATGATTACCATCTCCAAGTTATGTACTTTAATCAATTAAACTGCACAAAAGGGAGTGATTGTGATTATAATCAAAATATCAAAAGCATCTGCAATTTAATTTAAAGTAACTGACCCTAGGTCTGATAATGAACTAAATGAACCAAACTTTTTCTAGCATATCAATCTGGGAATTAATTTTTGTTAATAACTTACCTGCAACAGCATCTTCATGAGGGACAGGAAATTTCAGACAAAATGGTAACAATGAAACAAGTAAGTTAGCCAGGTCTCTTCCATTGCTGAGCATCTACAGATGAATCAAATATTATATAAATCTATACATGAATCAAATATTATATAAATCTACACATGAATCAAATATTATAAAAATCTACAGATGAATTAAATATTATATAAATCTAAGCATGAATCAAATATTATATAAATCTAAGCATGAATCAAATATTATATAAATCTAAGCATGAATCAAATATTATATAAATCTAAGCATGAATCAAATATTATGTAAATCTACACATGAATCAAAAATTATATAAATCTATACATGAATCAAATATTATTATATGAATCTCGAGTTTCAACAGCATTAAATTTACACATTCTCAGAAAACAACTATATTTACAAGAAACTTTTTACCTAAAGCAATATGACTCAACCTTGTAACAATATGTTGTCAATAAGTAATATGCAATAATGCCTGTTGTCAATAAGTGACATACAATAATGTCCGTTGTCAGTGAGTAAAATGCAATAATGTCTTTGTCAATAAATAACATGCAATAATGTCTGTTGTCAGGAAGTAACATGCAATAATGTCTGTTGTCAGTAAGTAACAAGCAATAATGTCCATTGTCAATAAGTAACATGCAACAATGTCTGTTGTTAGTAATATGCAATAATGTCTGTTGTCAGAAAGTAAAATGCAATGTCTGTTGTCAGTAAGCAACATGCAATACTGGTCTGTTGTCAGTAACATGCAATGTCTATTTGTCAGCAAGTAGCATGCAATAATGTCTGTTGTCAGTAACATGCAATGTCTGTTGTCAGTAACATGCAATAATGTTTGTTGTCAGTAAGTAACATGCAATGCCTGTTGTCAGTAAGCAACATGCAATGTCTGTTGATATAAGTAAAATACAATAACGTTTGTCGTCAGTAACATGCAAAAATGATCTGCTGTCAGTAAGTAATATGCAATGTCTGTTGTTAGTAAGTAACATGCAATAATGTCTGTTGTCAGTAAGTAACATGCAATAATGTATGTTGTCATTAAGTAACATGCAATAATGTCTGCTGTCATTAAGTAACATGCAATTATGTCTGCTGTCAGTAAGTAACATGCAATAATGTCTGCTGTCAGTAACATGCAAAAATGGTCTGTTGTAAGTAACATGCAATGTCTGTTGTCATTCAGTAGCATGCAATAATGTTTGTTGTCAGTAAGCAACATGCAATGTCTGTTGTCAGTAAGTAAAATACAATGTCTGTTGTCAGTAATTAACATGCAATAATGGTCTGTTGTCAGTAACATGCAATGTCTGTTGTCAGGAAGTAACATGCAATAATGTCTGTTGTCAGTAAGTAACATGCAATCATGGTCTGTTGTCAGTAACATGCAATGTCTGTTGTCAGGAAGTAACATGCAATAATGTCTGTTGTCAGTATGTAAAATACAATAATGTCTGTTGTCAGTAATTAACATGCAATAATGGTCTGTTGTCAGTAACATGCAATGTCTGTTGTCAGGAAGTAACATGCAATAATGTCTGTTGTCAGTAAGTAACATGCAATCATGGTCTGTTGTCAGCTAGTAACATACAATAATGTATCTTTTGTCAGTACATAACATGCAATAATGTCCATTGTCAGTAAGTAACATGCAAACGTTTTACTAGTCTGCATATGCCACATTTACTGAATTTGCATCGCGATTAATAAAGCTACAGTGAAACACCAATATAACACATATCATTATAGCACAAATTCAGATATAGAATAGTCGTGGCATCGCTCTGAACTTTACAAGAATTTCACCAATTTCCTGAAGTACTATAAAGCTTTGGTGCCAAAATTAACAAGATTCTGATTTAATAATTTTGCAAGACGTGCCATATTTTGAAGAAAAAATATAATTGCTTCTTGCATATTTGGACAGAAGTTACTCATTAAAAAGCTGATAATTCTCAAATTAAATCTAATTATATTATTGAACCATCAACAATACTGCCATGAAGTCTTTGTTGTATCTGTCTTTAATGCATCCTCTGTACAATCAATTATAAATCCAGGGTAAAAAATTTACAACAGATGTTTGCTCAATCATCTTGCATACACATTCAAACTCCAAACAATGTGGTGGCATAAACAAGTTTCTCACTGAAATAATAAATTAATGTATGTACCTATTTAAGGAAAAACAACAGACTAACAAAGCCTGCTCAATCAACCATTGTACAAACTCAATGAAACAAGTTTATCACTATATAATCCACCCTTATACTCCTTGATTCTACCCTTTTCATCATAATCTGTTTTAATTTAGAGTTAGAAATGCAGACTATAGTTCCAAATCAATCCCAAGCCCACTGTCATTGTAATCTGACAGTTACATGTAGCTGTAATGTCGACCATTGACTGCAACAGAACCATTTAAGTTGTAGGGGTGGGTGGATTTGCTATTATACTCAAGTACCATTTATATTTGCTTATAAATCGAGTCCAACTGCACATTGCACAGATCCAGACCTGCTGTCACATAATGCACAAAAAGATCTGGGTCTGTGCAGTCTGTTATCAGTAATCAGTTGAACAAACAACACAGACCCTAATCTGCATGCGCATTATGCTACAGCAGATCAGGATCTTTGTTGTTTGCAGTTTGACTCCACATATAAGCAAGTATATGCGGTAGTGCAAAGTCATAATTATAACCCATGAAATCTAATGGTTTACTCCCAAACATCATATACACTTGCTAACTTGTTCAACTGAAGTAGTTTATGAAGCCTTGACATCATGTATGAATTTCAGCTAAAGCATTTTTCAAGCCAAGTTTTCTTTTTAGAAACTCACAATGTCTGATGTAATGGTGCAAATATTTTAGAAATTTTTGCAGTACATTCTTTTGTGGTCAACAAGACACATAAAAATCAAGACTGACATATGGGCTTGGCTTGCAATAAATTTGGTAGCCAGCGATGGTTAACCTCTCTTTTTTTAGAAGCAGTGGATTTTGATTAGGACCTGCTTGTATAACAGTCCAAATATCAATGTTGAGCCAGAGACAAATTTTGGAAAATTTTGGGCCATTTGAAATAGGTGACATAAAATGACATTTTCTAGAATAGTTAATAACTTAGGTGGACTAGGAGGAATTATTCTGACTTCAATGTGAGAGTTAAAATTTTGGCAGCTAGAGAAAGTTAATCCTGACTGGCTAAGCTAAATGAGGGGTTGTGTGTTCCCAGATGAAATCCAAGGTTAGTGTCACTGAATCACTAATTAGCAAGCAATGTGGTCAAGAGAAGATGTGAAGTCCATTAATTCATTTGTGTAATTAAGTTGTGAATTCTCTTAACTGAGATGGGGTGTGTAAACCAACATTGTTCAGCTGGTAATTTATAGCCCACAGTGGGGCATAACATTTATCAAAGAGGTCTAGTTATGTCATGGTCACAGTTAGGACTGTGAGTAGCCACTGGAGAGACATTCAATTTATGTTAATAGGATCATGTGTCAGTATCAGGTTGAAAACTGACCACAGCTTAGTTCTGCTGAATTACAATAAGATGATATCTGACAAAACAAGAGTGGGAATATTGTTCGATGCCAGAAAAGAAAAAAAAAACCTGACAAATATTTAGGTTGCATTTGATATATCTGAAGGGAAAAATAGCTCCATACCTTCACCATATAGTGGGAAAAGGCAGTAGATAGCCAAGTTACAGTTGATGACCCAAAGAGGTTGGAGAAAGTGAGAGAGAAAGAAAAGAAATATGGCAATACAGACCTGTCACCAACAGTGATTTGAAAGGACCAGAAGTAATCAGGTTATGCTGACATGCTGGCAATTTGAGTTTGATCATTCACTCAATTATATAAAGAATGTTTTTTTGTTGGTGGAACAGAATGGATAATTGCATTTTGCATAAATTTTATAATTCTATTTCTAAAAGAAAGATTATCATTCAAATGTCAGGTTCCATTTAATTTTGTGTATGTAACTGATTAAATTGTTATATTTTATGTATGAAGGCTCGTGTTGTTCTATTCTATATCTTTGCTCAAATCTCTGTTATTCCATCGATTAATTTCATATTTTATGTTATTAATTACTTGATCCAGCAATAACACTGTGGTCAATCATCTCCTAGATAATAATAATAACCAAAGCACTACCATATATATCTGTGTATAAGTCAAATAATTTAGAAAAAAAAAATAAAAGCCTGGAAGAGGAAGGGGGGGTGGGGGTGGCTTATCCATGGGCCAAGGTCTAAACTTGAAGAGTTTTAAGGGGTTTTTTTGTTGACTACCATAATGGCTGTAAATCTTGGGACATGAAAAAATAATTTTTTCCATGTCCTAAGACTTATATGCATGTAAAAAAAACCATACATTTTCTGTGTCCCAACACTTACTCAACTGTTATAAACTACTATGATTGTTTTTGTTATTATTTTGCATGTGCATTTTGTCTGATTTCTCCAACATGAAATTAAATAAAGGTAAATAATGACTTCATAATTCACTGGCCAGTTCAAGTTTACCTGGGAGACCAGGCTGTACTATAATGTACAGTACTTACACAGTCCAAATCATGCTTAGCATCACTTAAATCCTTGCTTATTTCCAAACATATTAGATGCATATTTTGCTTTGTTTATTATTTCTACAAAACTGCATTCTTCCAGATTACATTTCAGCTACTCATTAATAGCTGTTTCATTTAAGTTGATCCACATGCACATGAGTTACTCTCTTCCAATGATATAAGTGATCCTACAATTTGAGGTAATCTTTATGAAAAGGTACACACGTTTAATTGTGCAAGACATATAACCAGCATATATTCACATAACTGTTAATGTTCATGAAAGATTGGTACACTGTATTAATAAAGGCTAAATTTCTGAATATAGATCAACTAAGATCATCATCAATCTATTTTACTTTTATGTTTTAGCTTAACAAAATCATAATTTTCCACACACTGGAAAGCTGGTTGCTTCAGCATCTCCTTTGTTTATAATTGGCGCATTTGTCTTTTGCTTTCCGACAGCAATACAGGTCAGTTAATCATTTAAACCCTGAAACTGGCATGGGTCAAGAGGGAAGTTTTACCAGTGGCTGTACAAGTACTTTAATGCATAATTGTCTTTTACTGCATAATATTAGCACTAATAGTGAGGGGATTATATATAACATAATATGATTTATGCATTTTTATTGTCAATCAAAAATCAGACCTTTGGACATGTCCAGTAATTTTGTTTCAGAAAACAGAGTGTTTCATAAGCTAGTGTACGGTGTATTAACAAGAAATTAAGTATCCAGAATCATGTGGAATCAAGCAAAATTCTTTTCAGAAACTTTCCTTCTTTGTGCACATTTTTAATGAAATTATTAGTATGGGTTCGTGAGATTGCTTGGCAAGTACATGCATTTTATTTTTACTTCAGTTTCCAGTTTTCTTCGACCTGTTTCAAGTAGGGTCAATTCAGGAAAATCTGGACTTGCAGGTGAATTTGGACAAGTTCTGTTAAAGATGAATGCCTTATATCTTATTTTTCTTGCTCATGCACTGTTACCCATATGACAAATAAATCTTTTTTCTGATTAAAAGAGTTTCATCCAATGAGCATTTACTTCTGAAAAGTACTTATGTGTGCATGCTTCAAATATATCTTGTCAATTAACTTCCTGAATCCAGCGACCTGAAACATTTGACCCTGTACCAGAGTACATACTAAATCTGTGTCAGGTAAGACAATCCTGGTACCACTTATTTACAATTATTACTGACATGTTAACGGAGTGAAATAAACATATTTTCACACATTATTTAAGCAATATTTGATATATATGAAGACACAAAAGTAACATTTTGCTTCTCTGATTTTACTAGATCTGTGTTTATTTGAAGGAGGGTACAACTGGACAGTCATGGAAGATTCTGCTAAACACCCAAGGGGAACAAAAAGGAAAAGAGAAACAATATGTAAATGAAAATAGATCACACAAAGTAAAAGAACACATCTAAAGGTAAAGAGAAAAAAGCAAAGATTGATTTTCCCGGATTGACCCTATGTACCAATCAATAGTCCTCCGCCTCGGTGGTTCCTTAGAAACAACATTAAGTTCCCATTTCCATGGCATTATAATGCCAATTTGCTCAAAATGTGGTTATAAACCATCCAACCATTCAACCAACATCAAAATATGGGTCAAGGGAATGCTTTCTGTAGAAATATTTTCCAACACTGTTGATTCCATAGGTGATGAAGACAACTGTTGTAACATTTCTCAAATTTGTTTATATCTTCATCCATTTTAGATGTCAAATCAGCAGCATCTGTCCAATATCAAAAGGTCTTAATGACATGATGCTTTCTGTCAAGGCTGGTCCAGTTCTGGAGTCTAAGTTAAAGCTGCTTAAAAGTTTTTCTATTTCTAGTTTTAAAAAATGTACTATTCTATCTCAATCTATTTATTGATCCATCACATATAATTAGAAAATAAAACAAAATGTAAAAATACAAGTTTACAAAAAGGCATTTACAAAATTGGGGATTCTAGATGGCAGAGATCCTGGAGTTCTGGGACCTGAGAGTTCTGGATGGATCCTAATCCAGAAATTCTGCTCAAAGCTGTGTTTGATAGAAAATCGGTATCATTGGTACAAATCTGTAAGGCCATCATGCCTGGCTGTTTTCTGTGAAATCAAATTCTGCTAAGCAGTTTTTAAGAAGCAGCCATTTAAACTCTTTCCTAATTTTACAATTGGTGGCCATATTAGATGGCAGACTGGCATAACTACTACTTACAGTTAGGATCATGATGCAAAACTATTTTAGCGAACAATTAATTCCAATATCTATTTTGTAAAGAAGCTGAATGCATTACATTAGCAAAACTGTATTGACCCTAAAATATATTGACTTACAGTACCTGAACCCCAATCTTATGGATCACTCTTAGTATGGTCCAGCCACGTTCCCACAGTAGGTATTTCTGTAAAACACTAATATCTTCATCCCCAGCATCACTTGTAATCTTCAGAATGTCATTCATAAACTCCTTTGCCAGAAGATTGCATACGCTTTTCATATCACTACAAAATGTGAAAAATACAGGATCAAACACAGTCTGGTAATTAAAATATTTACCAGAATACTGGGAAAAAATTCTGAACCTGAGACATATACAATAGAAAGATATAAGGTTCTTTCTCAGGTGGATTTGTTTGGGGTTTTTTTACGAACTATGTACGATCAGTACTATTGCATAGCTCTTTGCAAATAAATGAATTAGTGACAAACTGTTTTAAAAAAATAATAGTTTCAATAAAAGGAAAAGAGGAACCATTGGTGGAGTTGGTGCATTAAATTCTCAAGTTCTGAAACTGTTTGAAACAAAGAATGTTCATGTCTACTAAAACTTGTCGTATTACGGTCTCTGCAAACAGTCTATCTAAGAATATCCAATGTATTTCAAAATTTACAAACTTTTCGATTTTAAGGCATTTAGTATAAATTTTTACATGATTCAGCTGGTTCCAGTTTGTTTGGTATCATATGCTTTTGTGAGATCAGCTGTACTCAAACATCAGAATTTCACATGCTGTTTGAGGACGAGTTATGTTTGAACCTCCATTACGTAGACATTTTATAAATAATTAATGTACTTATAACTGACCATGCAAGAATAACTACTATGCACTTTATACTGTGTGCAAAATTTTGCTAGTCAACTAAAAACTCTGAGCCTTCAGATTCAAACTCTCTCTGTCTGATCCAGCAAACATTTGACTATAGCAACACAAATCATCTTTGCAAACTTATTAAACAAACACATTCACAAGTTAATAATCTGTGACTTTTCTGAAATTTCCCTGATTGTGTGATCCATGTCTACAAATTAATTTTTGTTTCTTTCAAAATAGTTGGATTGGTTCCTTATGCAGATGCTGTTATTTACACAATGTCCTTAGTATTTATTAAACCTAATCAACTGAATCTAAATCATCATTTTATGAAAAATAAAAAACTGAGACAAAAATCATTTCAATAAAGGAATTAATTTTGAACAAAAAATTATGAAAAGAAGTCATTTTATAAAAAGAACATTTCTTCCAACAAACTTTTGTTTAAAAACTTATTTTTCAAAAAAGATAGAAAAAACCTATTGAGTAAGTTTTCCTTCCAAAGTTCTGCTACACTCCTAACAGCAACAGAGAGCTGCGCCATCTCCATTCTCCATTGTTTCCAAAGATCAAATGATAATGACACGAGAATCTGGGCTAACAACACAAATCATCAATGGACTAGTATAACTCAACTTGGTGGAGATGATACTGGATGTCTCTGACTGAGTGATTATAAGTAGAACTGGGTAATTATACTTGTAGGTATATGTACAGTGCAAGTTGGTAGGTATATACCTGTCTAGTGATGTACACTGTACTTAGCCACCATATTAATCAACATTTATATAATCAGGCCCAATGAACAAGGTTGTTGACAGTGAATGGTGATTAAGCCAGCACTTATCAGACTCTGTACACACCCAGAGTATTGGAGGATCTTCCACAACTTTTCTGTGATAACGTATTATTTACAAGCTGCAGATGAATGATGATAGAACTAAAGCCATTCTGATTACAACACAAGGAATTTCTCATTCATATCCTTTACCTCAAACAATAAATATCAGCAACACCAACATTAAATTCACACAGTCAGTACAAAACCTAGGTGTTACTCTCGACAGTACTCTCTCACTGCACCAACATGTCATGAACATTTGCATGGCTGCATATCTTGAGTTGAGACGCATCAGCTCCATTCGTAATTATCTTTCAGTTGATGCCACTAAAATACTTGTGTTCCTTAGTACTTTCAAGACTGGACTATTGTAACTCAATTCTGTCTTCTTCGTCTCAATATCTACTCCAGAAACTTCTAAAAGTTCAAAACACAGCTGCTTGGATCATCCTTAGAGTACCACGATCAGAGCACACCTTTCCCCTGCTCTGTACCCTACACTGGCTATCCATTCGATCCAGAATCAAACACAAAATTTGTTCTCTGTGCTATGTTTCACTGACAGGCTCCAGTCCAACATACCTATCCAACTTCACCCATGTGTACACACCAGCAAGATACTTACGATCCTCTTCTACAATCGTATTCTAATTATTCCCACTATGAAAATGAAGTCATATGGACAACGTTCTTTTGCATACCAGGACCCAGCAACGTGGAACAAATTGCCCACTGAACATAGACAAAGACACAGTGATCTCATTCAAGAGAGCTCTTAAAACTCACCTATTTCGACAGCAAGAACAGACTTAAAGACCTAATAATGTTTCCTTACCTTAAATATTTTCAGCATGTTTTCTGTTTTCTAATTTCATGGTGTTTGTTTTTTGTAATCATATCATTATATATGTTTGTCTAATGTCGTAAAGTACTTAGAGGTTCTGAAGATTAGGCACCATACAAAGTCCTCATTATTATTATTATTATTATTATTATTATTATTATTATTATTTATCTAGATAACCAATTACAGTATTCACGCACTATAAGTAATGAAGGATCTTCCACAACCACAATTTTTCTGTGATAACATATTATCTGATGGTCAATTACATTATACATGCACTATAAGTTTAAGATACTTTAGTATAAAACAGTCATGTTATGAGATGTATCGTGTTTCATTATCTATAATATTATTCCTAAATATGTCTGCAGACTCCCTACATTAATCTACTCTCATTCTTTGTAAGTTTGATGTCACATAATACTCCATACTTCAAACACAGTTTACGAGTCCTTGTATGTGATTATGTTGCTTGATATTTAGATGTTTCACACTTCACATGTTTCATATTGTATTTTTCTTTTTCATATATGGATGGATGAGAAACTGTACAGTTGAAGTTCAAAAGAAGTTCCTGTTCTCCTGTATAAAATATTAAAAGACATTATGCAGCCTCAAAGAAAAGGTTGTCCACTTTTATGGCTACTAGATATTATTTTTATTATAGAGTACTGCACTTCCCAACTCCTGATTTTGTCCAGTTGTATTACTATATTTTTATGCATGTAACATGTACCCAACTTAAAACAGTGTAGACTCAGACCTGTCTGTACATAATGTTCCAGCAGATTTGGGTTGATACAATTTAACTTATCATTAGAAGTCAGCAGTCTAGAGCCAAATCAGTAGTCCCAATATATAGTGGCATATCATGGTACAAGTTTTTTTCTTGTATTTATGACCCAGATATGTAGTCACATTATGAAGTGGCAAAAGTCAACAGTGAAGGCTTAAATCTGTGTGTGTGTGTGTGTGTGTGTGTGTGTGTGTTTTGGATTTTTAATGTAGCTTTAACAATTTTTCAGTCATATCGCTATGATGTCTGCAGCATAACAGTTTATACTGATGTCTAGTAGTGAGGCATCAAGCCACAGACATGTAGCATGATGTCCCACCCAGTCCCATTATCATGACACCAGGCCGACCAGTTCTAACACTAACCTCTTAATGCTGAGTGCCTAGCAAAGCGGCTGTTAGTACCATTTTTATAAGTCTTTGGTATGACTCGGCCCGGGTTTGAACCTGCGACCTCCTGCATCTGAGGCAGACGCTCTAACCACTAGGCCACCGGAGCAGTCTGCCACAAATCTGAAAATATCAAGCTACTTAATAGCTTTTACATGAATAACAACTGCATATAGAGTATTTGCAAAATCATTGTATATTACTGTACCATTAAAGCTGCACATCAAATCCGTTTGATATCCAATAACAAATTTGAATATTTTTGTGTAGAAACAAAGCAGGTGGGACCATCAATCAGGGTTATAATTCAACTAAATGAGGATATAGAACACTGACAGTTTAACTTTTCTGAGGTTTCATCAATATCAAAATGAAGCAAAGTTTTTTTTTTATTAGAGTCTATAAATGCTTGAGAGTTACAAGCAGAAAGGAAAGTGGGTGGTCTGACATTAGGGGGGAAAAAATACACAAACTAATGACACTGAACACTTACAACTGAACCAAGGTGAGGTCTCATTAATAAAAGGTGTACACAACATTTACTTTAAATAAATAAAAAATAAATGATGCTGAGTTATTGTTTTGAAATAAAGCTGTGTGAGTACAAAATTCAACAACCATAAACGCCAGTAAATTATAATCTAGAAAGCTGATAATAAATCCAAATTCCACTGAGATTATATCAATCTAAAGCTGCAGCTACAATTTTACTGAAATATAATATAAATGGAGTCATAGTGTGGTAATAGAGAAAGGGTCAATAATGTCACTAAATGATCATGCTGACACTGAGAATCAAACTCATTCAAGGTGTCATCAATACAAAGTTTAATAATAAATTTGGCTGAAATCCAATAGTAAGAAGGGGAAGTGTTATGGTGCAGGGAGGGAAATGGGCAAGTCCATCAATCATGGTCCATAACTCTGCTAAAAGCTGATACAGCATGCTGAAATGCTAAATCAGCAATATCAATAATCAAACTCAGCTTAGAGTCTCATAAATATTAGCTGTCAACAAAATTTGTATGAAATCCAACAATAAGCAAAGAAGTTGAAAGTAATGGGATTTATATAGGCAGAATGCTGATAACTGAGCATATCCTTGGTACAAATGAATATCATGCTATCTACTAAATATGGTTTAAAATCAATCATACATTTTGGGATTATTGTATAGACACAAATAAAGATGGGTCATAAAATCAGGGGCTGTAACTCATCTAAATGGCATAAAATAGGACAAACCTGGGTCTTATGAGTTTCAAGCTGCATACAAACTCTGTTTAAATCCAATAATAATTAAGGCTGTAATTGTGCAGAAACTAAAGTAAAGTGTGTCTGGTTATCAGGGGCTACAACTCCAATTAATGATAACACTGAATTATGACCATCAGACTTCACATCAATATCAAGATGGGTACCAAATATGGCTGAAATCCAATAAAGAGTAAGGACGTTACTGTGCAGAAACAAAATTAGTACACACAGATGGAAACAGAGAAAAATGGATGTACAGATAGATAGCCATGCTCAATTTAATTACCACCCACCCCCACCCCACCCTGTTTTATTATGAAAATGCGAATTCCATCTATGTGGAGACTGTTTGACTGCAAATTATCTCCAACCATTGAAGCTCTCTAACACATAAAAAGCATCATTGCTTGTAATAAAAGCAAAGTGGTGATTCAAGCATTATTATCAAAACTTTGCTGGTCCATCTGGTATAGAGACCACAATGGTAGCAAACTAACTTCACACCCCTGTAGTCCTGGGATAGTGATTACCTATCAAAGATCATGTTTCCTCTGGTCCTCCAGTGTCTTCAAACTCACAGATGACTTATTCACACAAACAAATGAATACACAGTATAAGTCATCAAATTTGTTTTCAACAATTAATGTAAATTTTAAAAAGTGTAAACATGTGGTTGTCATTCATATGGCCAGAGTCTGATCAAAATTTGGAGAGAAAACTATCACCTAATGACAGGTTCTGCCAATCTGATGCAAGATCACCTCATTAATGTGTCATTACTGTGTCGATCTTGCTCACTTGGCAAAGATCTTGATGGTATAAGACTAATTACAGATATGTCAAAACTGGATCAGTGTCTGATGTATTGACATGCTCAGTCAAACCGATGCAAGAGGTCCTCCCACTATTCATAGGTATTGCTCATAACAATATCTCATCCAACATTAAACATAATACTTTCTACCAAGAATGATTAAAATTGTGTCAGAAACAGTGTCTCCTGGGTAGTAAAGGGATCAGCCAATCAGATGAAAGATCACCTCATTAGTAAGAATGGATCTTGCTCATTACTGAACCTGTCCAAGTTCTTGATTATATAAACCCACATTTGATCAAAATGAAATCAGAAATATGGCTTCCAGAGTGGTAACTAGCTCAGCCAATCAGATGCAGATAACCTTATTTATATGCATGGATCTCATGCATTACTGAACTTGTCAAGAGCAAGATGAGACAATGCAGAATAAAGCTCTTTAGAAACCCATTACACATGCCATCTAATATTCAATGATTTGCCCACTAAAACACATTGAAATACATGTATCTGTATTACATAATGAAAGAGGAATTTCCTGTGAGAATATTTTGAAGCTTCACAAAATAAAAAGTTTAATGAGAGAGAGATATTCTTCTTTTAAACAAATAACAAGAAATAGCACACCAGTATTTGTAGGTTCATACACAAAAGATGCTGATGCAATATTAACATTATTGCATGGACTATTTATTCATTTTTTTAAATAATGAACCATGTGATTTTGCTTGGTCACTTCTCCACTCACTTTTAACCTGTTTGCTTAACATGATCCCATGCACAGAAATATTTGTAACACTACACAAGATACAACCTCTACCAGTCAAGGTTATGCAGTACTTATGTACCAAATATACATGTATATGTGACACATCTTCTCTAGTACTGATAGAAACAAGCAGGATAGACACATGTTTACTTTTACTGTTTACTTATTGTATGCAAGGAGGCTCTACTAAGTACATGCTGCTGTATTCCTTGTCAAAAGCTCAAACAAAATATGCCCATGACTGCTGGTTTGGAAATCGCACAAGTTTATTATCGTCAAACACATGGGAGACAATGATGATAAAGCGAAAGCAATTAACTATTCTCTGTAGGAGTTAAACTTGCACATTCAAGTCTATTTGCTACGATACATTCTTTCAATCAACATTTACATACTGAAAATGGCTTCTGAATGTCATGTGACTTTATTATCAGTTGAATTACTAACTTCTCACACACAGATCCGATTATCCTTTTTAAGAATTAGGCATGAATACAGATAAAGCATTTTGTCACCAAACAATATTTACAAAATACATATTCAGCCAATAATTTGAAATTACTGGAATTATTTCCATAATCACCCTATGGCACTGAATCTTTGGGAACCAAAATCATGTTTAAAGTCACTTGAAAAAAAATGGTGAAGTATAAAAGCAATAATAATCTAAGGTTAAATAACTTAAGATATACATGTACACAGCACAGAAAAAATTTTGGGGCCAGTTAGTATATGCTAATGTGAGAAGTAACTTTCTTTTCTATATTCCAATGGCAGTTACTTTCTCCTGTACATCCATCATGTCCAGTAATCATCTTTTTAAATTGAACATAAACGCCTAATGTTATTTTAAGTTGGTTGTTAAATGAATGTCTACAATAGATATGATTGTATTTACTGTACAAGAAATATAACCTCAAGTTTTGTATGTTGATCAAGATTTAGCTTAAAAAACTGAGAATATCTTCTTATTCAATTTGTTTGTTTGGGTTACAGCAACGTGGAACAAATTGCCCACCGAACTTAGACACAAAGACACAGTGATCTCATTCAAGAGCGTTCTTGAAACTCACCTATTTCAACTGCAAGAACAGACTTAAAGACCTAATAATGTTTCCTTACCTTAAATATTTACAGCATGTTTTCTGTTTTCTAATTTTGTGGTGTTTGTTTTTATTTTTGTAATCATATCATTATATATATTTTTTAAGTGTTGTCAAATGTTGTAAAGTGCTCAGAGCTTCTAAAGATTAGGCACTATACAAAGTCCTCATTATTATTATTATTATTATTGGGTTTTTTTTACTTGTACTGTATTATGCATAATATGAACACATCAGATCTATCAATAAAGCCCTGTATATCACCTGAAATTACTCAGCGGCATGTTTGCCAAGACTATAAGATCTATCTCTAATTGCACTATTTACCAAGACTAAACAAATCTCTTAAACAATTGTTAAAAAATAGCATGATACAAAAAATCAATCTCTAACTGCACTGACTGCCAAGACTAAAAAAACTATCTCTAACTGCATTGACTGCCAAGACTATAAAATCTCTAACTGCACTCACCGCCATGACTATAAAATCTATCTCTAATTGCACTGACTGCCAAGACTATAACATCTCTAATTGCACTGACTGCCAAGACTATAAATCTATCTCTAACTGCATTGACTGCCAAGACTATCAAATCTATCTCTTATTGCACTGACTGCCAAGACTATCAAATCTATCTCTAATTGCACTGAATGTCAAGACTATAAATCTATCTCTAATTGCACTGACTGCCAAGACTATCAAATCTATCTCTAACTGCATTGACTGCCAAGACTATAAAATCTATCTCTTATTGCACTGACTGCCAAGACTATCAAATCTATCTCTAATTGCACTGAATGTCAAGACTATAAATCTATCTCTAATTGCACTGACTGCCGAGGCTATCAAATCTATCTCTAACTGCATTGACTGCCAAGACTATAAAATCTATCTCTAATTGCACTGACTGCTAAGGCTATAAAATCTCTAATTGCACTGACTGCCAAGACTATCAAATCTATCTCTAACTGCATTGACTGCCAAGACTATAAAATCTATCTCTTATTGCACTGACTGCCAAGACTATAAATCTATCTCTAATTGCACTGACTGCCAAGACTATAAAATCTCTAATTGCACTGACTGGCAGGACTATAAATCTATCTCTAATTGCACTGACTGCCAAGACTATAAATCTATCTCTAATTGCATTGATTGCCAAGACTATAAAATCTATCTCTAATTGCACTGACTGCCAAGACTATAAATCTATCTCTAATTGCACTGACTGCCAAGACTATAAATCTATCTCTAATTGCATTGATTGCCAAGACTATAAATCTATCTCTAAATGCACTGACTGCCAAAACTATAAAATCTATCTCTAATTGCATTGACTGCCAAGACTATAAAATCAATCTCTAATTGCACTGACTGCCAAGACCATAAATCTATCTCTAATTGCATTGACTGCCAAGACTATAAATCTATCTCTGATTGCTTTAACTGCCAAGACTATAACATCTATCTCTAAATGTTACATTACTGTATAAATGAAAATGAAACACAGGAGGTGGGTGTGTAACATGTACTTTAATAAGTACACCATTATTTTTGAAAAAGTACACCATTTTTTAAATACAAAAAGGTATATTTTTGTATATGATTTCATCCATTTAATACATCTATTGTGGAAGGAAGAGATACTTGGAGCTGATTTAATATCATGTGGAATGTTATCCCAAACAAGCACAGTTGAAAACGGAAAGCTATTTTTGAATAGCTTCTTTTTAGGCTTAGGTACATTCAAATTCTGCCCTTTTAATGATCTTACATTTGGGGTACCAGGAGATTCTCCTTCCTGGAAAACGGTGTTTAGGTGAGTGGAGGGGGGGGGGGGCAGATTTTGTAAATACCTTGTACATTATTTTGACCTTTCTCAAAAATATTCTTTTATATATTGGTAATACTTTGAATGTAAGCAATGTAGTTTAAACATTTTCTGTTTGCTGATCAAGATTTTTTTTTACATGCCCTTTCCTGAAGTCTGGAAATTTGTCTCATATTTGTAGCAGTTATGTTCCCCCAAATTATATTACAGTAGTCAGGATGCGCTTAAATGTAACTTTTGTAAAAGATAACTATGTACTGTAATGGAATGAAGGCCAATTTTTTCTTTAGAAGTCAAATACATGAGTTTATTTTCTTTGAAATATAATTTATATGATGAGACCATTACAAGCTACTGTCAAACAAATATTCCAAGAATTCTATCTAAACACATCACTTTTAGATCAGTGTTATCATAGAGAACATGCAGCATATCAGTTTTCAATCTTGCTCTTTTCTGCAGTGTAGTTATCAACAAGACTTTTGTTTTATCCATATTGAGGATCATACCATTTTCCTTGCACCATATTTGCAATCTGTTGAGAGCAGTTTGAAAGTTTTTTCAAGTTCAGCTTGGTTGCTTTAAGTATCAAACAAAAAAGGTAGTGTCATCAGCATACATGTCAGTTGATGAGACTGAATATCCTATTTTTAGGGGTAGATCATTTACGAACATAACAAATAACAAGAGCCCCTAGACAGAACCTTGTGGCACTCCACAACTTATCATTTTTGTTTAAGATAGGTGTCCATTTAATGTTACCTGTTGAGACCTATTGCTCAAGTATGATCTGAACCACTTAAGAGTATCCTCACTACACTGATAGATTTTTAACTTTTCAAGAAGAATTTCATGATCTACTAGGTTGAAAGCCTTTCGAAAATCATTCATTACAGCACCAACTAACTTTCTTTCATCTAAGGATTTCAGCCACTTGTCAGTCACTGAGATAAGTACAGTTTTTAAAAGAATGAACTTTTCGAAAGCCAGACTGATTTTCATGAAAAAGTTTGTGATCACTGAGATAGTTCATAAAAGAACTGTGTACATGCTTTCTAGTAATTTGGAAAGAGATGAAGAACTGATATTGGTCTATAGTTGTTTACATCAGATTTTTAACCCAGCTTTATGTAGTGGCATTACCCTGGCAGTTTTCCAAGACTGGGGAAATTGACTTTTTCTCAAACTGTGATTACACAGAAAGGTAATAAATCTTATCAGCAATAGCTGTTGAAGCTGCCTTAAGAAGAAGAAGAAAAAAAAAAAAAAAAAATATATATATATATATATATATATATATATATATATATATATATATATAGTTACATATATGTAATTTAATTGCTTGTGTGTTAGTTTTAAATTCTCTTTTATTTTTTTTTTTATTTTATTACATGTTATTGTAATAACTTCATTCACTGGATTTTTTTTCTTTCGGAAAATTCAGTATTCTGTTTTGACCTGATAAACATGCAGTCTATTGCTCAGTTATATTTTTAGCTAACCTAGTTCTTGACCTTGGTTCTGATTTTGTAAACACTGAATGAAAATGATTGGTCATTACCAAGGTCATGTTCAGCCCACGTGTTAGTCTGTTGTAAACAGTTTTATTTTTAAATTTATTTCCAGTGTGGGAATCTGATTCTTTGATAGGGCTATTCAAGCCTATGTGCAAATTGGCATTTTTTTTACTACACTGTTCAAGTTAAGTGACCACGTGAGCCATCACGTGATCTAAAATCGCAGGTTAAAACAGACATTTTCTAGTGGATTTGATCAGTCGTAAATATATACTTTCGGGCTCAAGGTATTTGTCTTGTTGTTGCCATCTGAGTTGATTTTCATATTTAAAATAATTTATTCACCCTGAAAAATACTCTTCTTCAACGAAATTCTTGGACAAAGACATTCAATAAATTATTTGGAATTCAAAAGCCAGAATTATGTTCTTGGTGACTCAACAAGGAACTGTTGACACATCAACACAAACTGGCTATAGAGGACGTCATCGCCTTCCATCTTGGAACTTAATCAAGATTCGAACTTGGATTCAATAAGAACTGTTTAGTGATAGGACTTATATTTTTCAATTCTAGGATTAATTTTTGGATTAGATTCACAAACCATAAGTCCTATTTTATATTTTTACCTTGTTTTCTAGGGAAATAAATTATTTTGTTAAATTTACAAAGCTTGTTGACTTCACTCTTTTCTTTTGTTACTTTTGTACGAGTCTAAACGTAACAATATATATATATATATATATATATATATATATATATATATATATATATATATATATATATATATATATATAATGTCAATATATGATGCTATGTTATTCTTACTGAATAAACTTGAGAAAGAATTATGACACATCATTATATGTATTTTCATTCTGCATGTAAGTTATGAACAGTACAGAATTCACTTGTATAAGCCTTAATGTTTATCTTCATTATCAAAAATTATTAATGCCACATGTTTCTCTGATATTTATTCAATTTGTTAAATTAAGTTGTTTACTTGATACAACATACTTCAAACTTTATCTAAAGGACTAATGCAATCTATGATAACTATCTTACATAAGCATCTGATGTATTTGTGACAAAATGGGACTTTTCCTTTTTATTTGTATACCACTTTCAATAGCATGTTCAAAAGAGGCTTTGGTAATTATATTGAAATTAAAGGGAAACTATGAAAAGTAAATAACCAGTAAAACAAGCATTTTCTTGAAATATGATTTATTGATCAAGTACGCTTAAGTTACCACTAGATGCAGAAGAGAATGTACATTTCTGCATGTGTATATGATAACAGATATGTGTACATGTAGTCAATCTACAGGGATATTCACTGTGGTTAAGCAATATTCTGATGTACACTGTCATGGACAGGGATAGGAGGATATCCAAGAAATGTAAAACCTGGTACTTTTTTTATACATGTATAATATGCACATTTGTCTGTACATATCCCTAGCTAGGCCACTGATAAATACCACAGGCAATATTATTACTTTACAGTTTATACAGGTAAAGGTATATAATTACACCTGTGATGATCTAGTTTATGCTGACATCTATTTCTTTAACGTGTCTGCTCAAAGAGCGAATGCAATAAAATCAACAAGGACTACCATAAAACCCAATGCAGCAGCAATCAAATTCATTATGGAGTTCCACAAGACTTGAGTGTATGTCCATAGGACTTAGTGGACAGTCACCAGATGTAGTGGACATACATCATCCATAGTGGACACTTAATCCCTTGCCTCCCGTGTCCAGATAAACTGTACTGAGTGGGCAATCTGAAATCTGTAATGCTTGCACTGTAAGCCCACATTCCAAGATTGATCGAAATCAGACTCGAAACATGGTAATAATAAGCATGACACTCAGCAAAACAATCCAAAAGAACTGAAAGGATACATATGGTTGTGCCCTTAGTACTAGTTCAATAACCCCTCATCTTCAAAGTTACCACTTGATGCAGAACAGTATGTACATTTCTGCATGTGCATATGATAACAGCTATGCAATTGTTCTAATGTACACAGTCACTGACTGAGATGAGAAGACATCCAAGAAATGTAAAACCTGGTAATCTTTATATATGTACATTATGCACTTTGTCTGTACATATCTCCAGCTAGACCACTGATAAATACATAAATACCAGAGGCAATGTTATTACTCAACAGTTTGCACAGGTAAAGGCATGAAATTACACCTGTAATGGATGGGTTTACAGTGTTGGGGTTTCACCCATTGGTTTGCCTAGTGTGTCTGCTCGCATGGTGAATGCACTGAAATCACTAAGGAATGCCATAAAAGCTACTATAGCTGAAATCAAACTGACTGAATGGATGTCCAAAAGGCATAATGGACAGCCACTAGATGTAGTGGACATTCACCAGCCATAGTGGACACTTAATCCCTTGCCTCCTGTGTCCGCATCCACTGTTGGGCAATCTGAAATCTGTGATGCATGTATTGTAAGCCCATAATTCTAGAATTGATTGAAATCATATTTTTAGAGTGGTAAGAAGTATATGTTGACAAATGGATGATGTAGAATGGATGTAGGGCCATACCATAAACACACTTGGCCATACCATAAGCTCACTTTGCCATACCATAAGCTCACTTGGCCATACCATAAGCTCACTTGGCCATATCATAAGTTCACTTGGCCATACCATAAGCTTACTTGACCATATCATATGTTCACTTGGCTATACCATAAGGTCACTTAGCCATACAACCAGGTGCAGAGTCAAGATGAAAACAAAACAGTTCATTACTGCTTTAATTAAAAACAATAAAGGCACAACTCTAGCAAAAATCGTCTGCATCTAATTATATGTACAACTCCATATGATGGTAAAAATAAGCATGACAATTAGCAAAACTGAGCAGAGCTGAAAGGATACTTGAACCCTCAGTCCCTGGCTGCAAAGACTTGGAGAGAAAGATTATTTCAATAACCCCTCATTTTCATGACTGGAGTGAAAACAAAACACTCTAGAAACTAGGTTTACCTGAAAACAGGCATTATATTGGTCTGTTTTATCTGATCCAAACAATGCTGCAGAAGAAGATTCAGTGCAGCGTCTTTTTTCTGAAAAATGTTTCAAAAAATTGAAATCTTATTATTCAAGTGTTATTCAACTTTTGTGACTTTAGTGCAATTAACATACACATGACATACAAATTTTCAAGTTAATTATCAACTATAACTGCTGTATATAACACATACGAGTGTAAATCAATCACCTCCCAACCACCTTGTTAGGTCTGCAAACAGCTAATTTCATTTTTACCCTCTTATAAGTCGGTGTTGTTCCTTGTTTCTTTGCTAATCAAATCTGCCTGTAAAGAAGGGAGGGGGAAAAAAGATAGAAAGACAAACTGACAGACAGACAGGCAGACAGATAATGAACTATTGAATTGTTACCATAATGTTTGATGAAATCGTAAATATATATTTTCTTCCATCACAATCCACAGTGACTGACTTATTTTTCCTTCTCCAAAACACCAAATTAACATTGTGCAGCATAACTGTTATGCTCCTCTAACTTTAAACTTGAATCATAAGCACTACATTTTCTTGACCCAATTGTCTGTGACACTATCAAAGTGATTATCCAAATGAAAAGGTAACTAACAGAACACTAAAATTAAAAAACTTGGGCAAGATTTATGTGGAGAGCAAGCTTACTTCAATCTTACTTCAGTCTGTGTCATCTCAATAAAAGAATAGCCACAAATGAAAGGTATGAAGTGTGCAGCATGATCACAGAGAGCTGTCAACACTAAAAAAGCATCCAAAGTTAAATGACTGTCAATGAATTAGTTACAGCCCCAGCTCCTAATTATCTGATTACAGTAGAACCTGTCTAGAAAGACCACCATTTCTGCCAGAAAATTATGGTCTTTCAAGACAGGTGGTCTCTCATAACAGGCCACAGTGCTATATAATCATTAAGTTTGTGCACTGGGAATATGGTCTCTCAAGACAGGTGGTCTCACATAGCAGTGGTCTTTCAAGACAGGTTTCGCTGTACTATTATTATTATTATTATTATTATTATTATTATTATTTACTATATATACTTTGTTGTTTCTTTAGTTTGCAGTTAAATTTGATGTTATTGTTTGCATATAAATATCAAAACCTTTAGAATCACTGTATCAGAAAAAACTCCTAGCAATAAGTGAATAAAAAATAAGTGGATGCATCCAAAAAATTTATTTTAAAAAAAATACAAGCTTTTAATGCAGAAATTTTTAGGGTCTTACTGGCATAAAAAGTCACTTTTCTGGATTGTTGGTGATGGCAGCATCTTCATCAGTCACAGTGGTAATGTTTTGCTTTAAACTGTTTTGCAAGTCATGCATCCTGTACATCAGTTGCTGCATTCTTGAGAAACTCTTTGACAATACCACTATAAGTCTAAAGTTTATGCTGTGATATGTTGGGAGTTCCTTTACTGCATGTTCCACCTGTCTCTGAAATGCTGGGATTTCCTGCCTTGCCTGTGTCAATTTTTGTGAGAAAACAATTCAATTCAACTTGACATAGCCTGTCTTAATATAAATCCCTGTACAAAATTTATTTCAATCCAAAAAGTCTTTCAAAAGCTACCGAACAGAAAAAAAAACTGAAGAGTAAAGAGGAACCATAGCTCCATAATATTTTGGGTGCTGCAGTAACTCAGTTAATAGGGCATCAGACTCACAATCCATTGGTTCTATACCCAACCTGGCCAATCTAGTCAGCTGCTGCATCTTTGTGAAAGGCATTTATCTCCCATTTTTTCAGCATGATATAGCTAATAATGCTTAAAATGCCATTAAAACCAATGAACCATTATATTTTGTAGGAAAATTGTGAAAATCTCACTTGACTTGGGTCTTCTTGATGCCAAGCCTGATGCCAAATTTCATTTCAAACCTTAGTCTTACAAAAATTATTAAGCTCAAACAAAACTGAAATGCAAAGTTCGAAGTCAAACAGGGGACATAACTCCATAAAATTTTTCCAGAAATGGGAAAGTCAAACTTTGTCCACAAAGTCAGCCAATCACAGCCAAGATCACATTAATATGCAAGAATTTTACTGGTTCTCAAACTAGTATGAAATCTTGTTAATATCATGCTGTAGGCCATTTGGCATCTCTTGATGGGGTACAAAATGTAATTATCTCCAAATTTTTAATATTAACTCAGTCATTAGTTGACAAGATTTTTGCAGTAATTCTTAGATTATATTGGTACTCCTGGATACTTTTTCCAGACTTATATATTATGGTGTCCACCAGTTCACAAACAAACATTATGGAGGAACTACCACAAAGCTATTGCAAGGACAATTTGTGATTCACTAGCAAGGATGTTAAACCGACATGATGTGCATGGATCTGCAGTGATACCCTTAACCACTGCACCAATTCTCCCACAGAGATCACACAAGTACTGCTACTACAATGGGTTATCTACCATATATATATATATATATATATATATATATATATATATATCACCTACAAGATGATTTCAACTGCAAACTGCACAGACCCAGATCTGTTGTCATATAATGTACCAGAAGATCTGGGTCTGTACAGTTTGTTAGAAGTAATCAGTAGAACAAACAAAACAGACCCTGATCTGTAGGTATATTATGTTACAGTAGATCAGGATCTACGTTGCTTGCAGTTTGACTCTCCTTATAAGTAAGTAAATATGGTATGTGTGATAGCTGTTCCTTTTGTATGGACAACCAGTTATATATGATAATAACACTAGTCTGACAAAAAAATTAAAATTTAAAAACTGTAAAGTTCACATGCTTGAGTGCATACTTATTGTTCATCTCAGGTACTAGTAAGTTTCTGTTTCTATTTCGATTTTCACATGTATTAAATTTTATGGGTAGTCAAGGTGCAGCAAACTGAATTTACACTGCATGTTTAATCAAAATCAGATAACAAAATGCTTTATAGTCTGTACCATCCACAAGGCCATCTTATTAGGGCCCATATTACTTTAATCATGTACAATGACTTTGCTGGGTACTGAACTCATGTGATATCTTGTTCATATAAAGCTACAGAGGGAGTTTGTTCCGTATTTATCATAAATAAAACTTCTAGTATGTCATGTGGGCCAGTCAGTCTGAGCAAACATCACTTAAATCATAACGGATATGTGCATGTTTTACTGGTTGATGAAGTCTTCTTAGATCTTAGTGATTTAAAGGTACATAGGATGTTTAATATAAATATGATTGTAAATAAAGCCTCTAGTTTATCCACAAGGTCAACCAATCTAAGCCAAGATTTCCTCATTAATACCGTATACTTTGTTTATAAGATGAGCCCAACTGCAAACTGCACAGAGCCAGACCTGCTGTCGCATAATGTGCCAGCAGATCTGGGTCTGTGCAGTTTGTGAGGACTAATCAACAGAACAAAGAAGATAGACCCTGATCTACAAGTGCATAATGCTATAGCATACCAGAATATTTGCAGTTTGGCTTGACTTATAAGTGAGTATATATGGCATGTGCGAAATTATATGGCTTGTTAGGGATCTCAGTGAATCAAAGCTATAAACACCGTATGTTTCTGATAATAAGTAATGCCTACAGAGCACTCACAAGCTTTATTGATAAATGCATGAATGACAGAGTGCCATGCCATATGCTCACAGTCACAACCTTTGACCTTGCAATTAAGTGTCAACTTTCATTTTGGATATACATTAAGCACTATGACATGTAGCTACAGACAGATATCTACACTTTTTTTCTGCCACCACCACACTCACACCCACACCTTAGCTGCATTCAGAATGTAACATCTTCATTTTTATCTATCCTCCTGAAACATCATATGATAACCCTCCCATAATCTGAGTTTGAGGATTCTACACTGCATATGAAAATGTGAGCCCAAGGGTGACATTGTTGATCTGATCTACACTGTTGTGCTGAGGATGACATTGATGATCTGACCTACACTCATGTGCTGAGGGTTACATTGATGATCTGACCTATAGTGTCATGTACTGAGGGTTACATTGATGATCTGACCTACACTGTCACGTGCTGAGGGTTACATTGATGATCTGACCTACACTGTCATATGCTGAGGGTTACATCAAGGATCTGAAATACACTGATGTGCTGAGGGTTACATAGAGGATCTGACCTACACTGACATGTGCTGAGGGTTACATCGAGGATCTGACCTACACTGTCATGTACTGAGGGTTACATTGAGGATCTGACCTACACTGACATGTGCTGAGAGTTACATCAAGGATCTGACCGACACTGTCATGTGCTGAGGGTTACATTGATGATCTGACCTATACTGTCATGTGCTGAGGGTTACATCAAGGATCTGACCTACACTGACATGTGCTGAGGGTTACATAGAGGATCTGACCTACACTGACATGTGCCGAGGGTTACATTGAGGATCTGACCTACAATGTCATGTACTGAGGGTTACATAGAGGATCTGACCTACACTGACATGTGCTGAGGGTTACATCAAGGATCTGACCTACACTGTCATGTGCTGAGAGTTACATTGATGATCTGACCTATACTGTCATGTGCTGAGGGTTACATCAAGGATCTGACCTACAGTGACATGTGCTGAGGGTTACATCGAGGATCTGACCTACACTGACATGTGCTGAGGGTTACATCGAGGATCTGACCTACACTGTCATGTACTGAGGGTTACATTGAGGATCTGACCTACACTGACATGTGCTGAGGGTTGCATCGAGGATCTGACCTACTGTCATGTGCTGAGAGTTACATCAAGGATCTGACCTACACTGTCATGTGCTGAAGGTTACATTGATGATCTGACCTATACTGTCATGTGCTGAGGGTTACATCAAGGATCTGACCTACACTGACATGTGCTGAGGGTTACATAGAGGATCTGACCTACACTGACATGTGCTGAGGGTTACATCGAGGATCTGAAATACACTGTCATGTACTGAGGGTTACATTGAGGATCTGACCTACACTGACATGTGCTGAGAGTTACATCAAGGATCTGACCTACACTGTCACGTGCTGAGGGTTACATTGATGATCTGACCTATACTGTCATGTGCTGAGGGTTACATCGAGGATCTGACCTACACTGACATGTGCTGAGGGTTACATAGAGGATCTGACCTACATTGACATGTGCTGAGGGTTACATCGAGGATCTGAAATACACTGTCATGTACTGAGGGTTACATCGAGGATCTGACCTTCACTGACATGTGCTGAGAGTTACATCAAGGATCTGACCTACACTGTCATGTGCTGAGGGTTACATTGATGATCTGACCTATACTGTCATGTGCTGAGGGTTACATCAAGGATCTGACCTACAGTGACATGTGCTGAGGGTGACATCAAGGATCTGACCTACAGTGACATGTGCTGAGAGTTATATCGAGGATCTGACCTACACTGTCATGTGCTGAGGGTTACATCGAGGATCTGACCTACACTGACATGTGCTGAGGGTTACATCAAGGATCTGACCTACACTGTCATGTACTGAGGGTTACATTGAGGATCTGACCTACACTGACATGTGCTGAGGGTTACATCGAGGATCTGGCCTACACTGTCATGTGCTGAGGGTTACATCAAGGATCTGATCTACACTGTCATGTGCTGAGGGTTACATCAGGGATCTGACCTACAATGTCATCTGCTCATCCTCCTACAACATCATATGAAACTCCCTAAACTGGTTTAGATGGAAATTAGATTACCAGGTTAACACATTAACAGATGGAGAGATTGAAACATGGATGTATGGATGGACACATCAATGGTCAGACAGACTGATTGTCCATCAACAAATGGATATGACCTATCACAAAATAAATACAAAAGTGCAGATATAACATGTCTTTCAATAAAATCCCCTTGTCAATATTAACAAAGATTCAGGATTAACAACAACGAAAATTTAAAAATGGCAATTTTGGCAGCCATGTTGGTCAGTAGATCATCATAATTTAATTTAGCATCACCTACGTTTTGTGAGAAGTGTTTCAGTGAAAATCTCATGTCAATACAACCATCCCTTCACAAGCAGTTGCTATGACAATATTTTCAAGATAACTAATCTGATGGTCATCATGAAAGTCAGATTGTTAACATTTACAATTAGGGCCAGCTTCATTTTGTAAAAAGTATTTCAGTGAACTGTATGAAAATATGACAAGATATTCTGAATCAGTAGCACTAACAAGAGTTTTAATATGGCCACCTTGTTGGTCCTTTTGGAGGCCATCTTAAAATTTTTATCTATACCAAAAGCATGCTGCATGATGCATGTTGGTGGAAACCAGAAGTTAATAAGACTATCTTCTTCCTAGATAATGTATACACAGTCCGACAATTTTCCCTTTTGATCATTCTGGACCCCATTGGTAACTTTCTCAGATCTCTGCCTGGAGTAAAAAATTTCAGAAATCTAAGAACTCCTTAAAAAATTCTCATGGCTGCACATGAAATTATTTGAGATAATTCAATATCATCAATGAATCCCAGTTTTTATTACGTAGTAGAGCATGCATCATGACTCAAACTACTGATTTAGAATGACGGCACATTGAAATATGAAACAAATGACATAAACTGTCCAAAAATCAACGGGTTTTTTTTTTCCTTTTGAAGGAAGTAAACAACAAGGGTGCCAACAACATATATATAAACCAAATTCTGCTTAAATAAATGATCTGGTCCACCACATGCACAACTTAAATGCAAATGATTTATAAAAGAAAGCATAGTTTACATCCTTAACTCTTCAGTTATACACACAAGATATCCAATGCCAAGTAAAAGCATTTAACAGCACCAAAGCACAATGCTGGCTTTATGGTGCCAACTGAAAGTGATGTTTTAAAAGTCAAACAAGAGTCCCTTCAAGGGACTGACACTCTCTGGCCTAAAAGAATTTCCAGGAATTCAAGGTAAATATATTTATTCCTTTCAAATGCCAAGTGCTAAAGCCAGCAAAAGCAAGATTTTAAAATTTGCTACTGTGGTAGACACACACTGGATGACAGATTGGCACTATTTTCCTTTAAGACCAAAAAGAAAATGTAAGAAGCCTTCAGGAGGAACTCCATGTTGATACAGCTTTTCATTTTAGAGGTGCAATGATAGCAAGATTTTCAAGATGGTTGCCATGGTGGCCATATTGGATATCAAACTGTTAACAATTCCACTTAGGACTATCAAAACATCATAAGAAGTCATTTGGTGAAAGCACAATGTTGATATGATCAGCCATCTAGAAGTAGAAACAAGAAGGGTTTCAAGACAGCCATAACGGAAGTCAAATTAGTTCCATTTTTATTAACAACCAACCAGATATTGTTAAGTCTCTGACCATTCATTCTGAAGTAGTAATAACAAGATTTTAAAGATGCCACTGCAGTGGCCATAATGAATGTCTGAGCAACATCAATTAGGACCAACTAGACATCATAAGAAATTTAGAAAAACCCCATGCTGATACATGTATGACCATCCATTCAGGAAGAATGGCAATAACAAGATTTTCAAGATGGCCAATATGGTGGCCATACTGGATGTAAAAGCAGCAGCATTTTCATTTCAGACCAACTAGACAGCACAAGAAATCTTCTGGTCAAACCCCATGGAAATATTCATTTTTATTCAGTTGGATTGTCGATAACAAGATAATTATTCAAGATGGCCACTTGTACATCAGATCAGCAATATTTTCAGTTAGGACCAACTACACATTGCAAGAAGTCTTGTAGTGAAAACAAAATGTTGATATGTCTATCCATTTAGGTTTAACCAAAAACAAAGCTTTCAAATGTCTGGCCATCAGATTGGCACCAATTTCATTTAGGACCAAACAGAAAACATTTTGGTGGCTATATCTGATATCACATTGCCAACATTTCTTTTATGACCAACTAGACATCATAAAGTGTCTTTTATTAAAAACTATGTGTTGATATGACTGTCCATTCAGGAGTAGCAATAACAAGATTTTCAAGATGGTTACTGTGGTAGCTATACCGATGAAATGAGTGGCATCATTTTCATTTTGAACCAACTACACCATGCAATGAATGAGTGTGTAATGTTTCATGGCAATCCTCCATGCAGTTTAGGATGATTAGCAATAACAAACTAGTTTTAACATATGGAGAGACGATGAACATCAAATGAAAGATGATGATGGACAAATGGCCTACCCTTAAGCTCTCCATGCCCATGAATAGTAGAACTTCAAATGAAGAACTGCACGAAACTTTAGGAAGATAAACCCTTCCAAATAAATGAAAACATTAAGTTTAATAGGACAAAATGAAAAAATGGTTAAATTATATAAAAGGTATATAAAAATAATGACAAAAATATAAAACATGTAACAATGCAAAACAACTTGGCCTCTTGCATTTATACTCAATACCATCTACACTCACTTATAAGTCACCAACTGCAAACTATAGATCAAAATCTACTACTGCATAATGTGCTGGTAGATCTGGGTCTGTGCAGTTTGTTAGGAGTAATCAGTAGAACAAACAATATCTACCCTGGTCTGCAGGTGCATCATCCAATGGCAGATTAGGATCCTTATTCTCTTTAGTTTAATTTGAAATTTGATCAAGTATGAATAGTATACATTCATAACTGATATCATTACATGCTGTGTTTAGTTTCCAAAGACTCTGTGATGTTTCTAGTTTTGCCTTGTGTGGACCACATCAACAACTATGAACTGCAAAGTACATGTAAGGGAAATCAGAGAAGCATAGATAATTTTCTGTTGGGATCGTAAATGGAGGCAGTTTCTTTACTTAGTGTCACACACCCAGGGGTGCTTCTTTTCAGAAGAATACAATAACAAATGTATTTTTAAATCATTTCAGTGTATCCAATAAATGTTTAGTGAACATTTAAAAGAAAAAGACAGAAAGAAAGTAAAACACTTTGTTTTCATTCTTTCCAGAAATTTAGCATATCCTATAGTAAAAGTCACAGGAGCCATGTGATCAAATTTATAAATGCACTCAACACCGATTATTTAAATAATGGGTGTCATTTTAAAGAATCTGATTCTACATACCTTTAAATGGCAATTATTTACTTTATTTGGATACAGTACAATTCAGACTGAATGTTGCATGTTGTGATGTCACAACGAAAGCTATGCATGTTGATAAATAAATTTGTATCATCTTAGATTGTGACAATTAGACTCAAGCTGCTCTTTTCTTGACCAAGTTTAGTAAGGCCACCACTGTAAAAGTCCATGGTGACCGATAATTTTCATCTGGAACTTTCATGAAGACAGTTAATGTGCAGAGCATTCAATTATCAAGACTGAATAGACTTCGGTTAAACAAAATTATTATGAAATTTTAAAACACAAATTTATATTTAATGTAATTAAATGTGCATACATGACCTGTATGACATTTACTATACAAACGATCCGCACAATGACATAAGTGATGTTTGTTTTGGAAATATGGACTCACTTGAACATTTTTCATTGTATTTAAAAATACAAAACTATCTTGATGCATATGGTGTACTGATAAGAATAATTATGATATTTACATGTATACCCTGATTATGTAACAAAAATTGATCAACACTGATAGCCTCCTTTACATTACCTGTACTATCATTAACTATGCAAATATGATTCTGAAGTGGACTTTAAATTTTCACCTAAATTAGACATCAGAGATAACACCTTACAATTTCACCCCAATCAAAGGCTTACAAACATTAAACTAGGTCAAGACCACAACTTTGCAGCTCTTAAAATACTCAAGATAACCGATTTTCAATTCAAACACATGTCAACATCACAGATCACAAAATGTTCAGTCCTATCACTATTACAGAAGTAGCTAAGCATGATCTTTTGTAAAATTATGTGTAATAAGAGAGCCAGATGTTAAAAAAATGTTGCTTGAAAACACATTGTGGCTTTAATAAAATCAGATCACCCAAAAATGATTTTAAAAGTAAACTGCCCATTGTAGTGGATGCAAAGTCCCCCTCAAAACGTCACAAGATTTAAATGAATTTCATGATATCTTCCTGTCAGAAGACTACAATATCAAAACAAAGAGCTGCATAAATATCCAATTTGTCACTAAAGAGTATTAAAACTATAATTGCTATGCACATCATATTCTGAACGTCTCAGTTTGACTCTTTTTATAGGACTGATTGATTGTTTTTATGCTCACTGCAGATTTTTGGATACATTACCATTTTGAGCACACATTTCTGTATGTACAGCATGGTGAATTGAAGGGAATTAAATGACTTTTTTGAAAGCTCTTCGTCTCATCAAAATTATATTCAAAATATGTAAAATTTTCTTATTTCTTTTTATACTTAAGTGTATGCAACACTAATCTTGTGTGTTATACAAGATTTAGAATAGATATGATGCCATGTTTTCATGATTTTTATCCCATATTAACTTTTGAAGACTCTTACACATGTTACATCTGACTTGCATTTATAATGACTGTTGCCCATTACACTAGTTTGATTATGATTTGTGTAAAATTTTAATTTTTGTTTATCTTTCAACAAGTTAGTTGGGATGAATCATTATCAAAGAAAGTAAATTTCTTACTGTGACATGTTCACTAGCCCCTTTGACCTGGAGGTCAAGGTCACATCCACAGAAGATTTCACATAAGGTTTATATAAACTTTATAGATTTCATTTGTTTACATTTCCTAAATCTCTAATGATTCTGTCATTCTTGGGATGATTAACTATGCAACAAAAACAATTCATACTGAGACATGCTTACTCATCCATCTGACTCTGGGGTCAAAGTCACAGTCACAGAAAATCTTCATCCAAATTTGAGTAAAGTTTTTCACTTGCTAATCTTACAAAAGTCCCTACGAATTATGTGCATACTTGGCAGTGTCTCTTTATGAAACAAAGAAAATCATTTTGCAACATTCCCACTCACCCTTCCAACCTAGGGGTCAAAGTAACAATACTTTGAGTCTGTGTTTGACATGCTGGGCTCTGATACCTTGTATAAATATATAGTCATATATCCAGTTGAAAATGTGTTGATTCTTGTGTAATAGTTTTTCTACCACACCACATAAATATATTTAGATAGAAGTTGTTCATAAAATCTTAAATAAAACAGCACGCAATAGTTTCCCGAAATTCCTGGAAAGTACACAAACCTGATTAAAATCATTTCTCTACAGTCCTACAAGGAGATCTGACAGACATCAATAAATACTAATATTTTGGTGACCTTTGGAATTCACTGCCAGCATATTTTTTTTTTGTAGCCTATCAGATAAAGCATTGCATTTAGTGTTAGTGAGTAATGATTTGCTCAGAATGACACATGTGACTTTCAGACATTTGACAGCTGTGATTTAATTGGTGAACCACAAGGTGAACAAAACATGACCTTGCAACAGTGTCAATCGGATCTCCATGTAGGACTGTGAAGATCTGATTTTAATCAGATTGGAAAATACAACAGCAAAGGTGTTAACATTCTGTAAAAAGGTATATAAAATAAAAGATAAAGGTAATACATGTAAAATCATAAAAAACATATGGTAAAAAACAGTGAGTTTAAGGTAGGTGCTATATTAAAGTGTAGAAGTAATTAGTTATACATTTTGTAAATATCAATTACGGGTATGTTGCTCTAGTACAAGAGATGACCTTTTTGTCCAACCCATATATATTTAGTAAAGTAAATAACTTTAACATTAAGATAAGTCTAGGGCATAGATGGACAGACATACACTGACAATCAAAGTATTTTTGAGTTTTCACCATGGCAGGCTTGACAATTATTACAAAGAACAAAAAAACTAGAATGCAAATGAACAACTGTTTACCACCATACCATTCTATGAGTTTCCAGTCACTTCACTGAGCAATGGGTTTTAGAAACTATAACTGGCCCATTATTAATTTCAATATCCACACCAGACAGATTTTGAAATGAACTGATCTATATAGTCACTGAACTTCCTCTTAGATATGTATCAGACATGCTTCCTGTTTCAGAAAAATTATATCAGGCAATCCAGGAAAATAAATCTCCTTACATCACACAAGGAGTAACACGTCAAGTTAAATCCCCCTGTATCACGTTGCTTCAGACTTTACCTTGTTTCAGTATTAAATTAGTTTCCTATCAGTAGTACTAACAAAAACTATTCTGTGCAAAATGGACACCTGTGGGTATCTGACAAAGCCATAATTCTCTTCTCTTCTTTGCTGACTTGCTGAAGAAAAATTTAAGAAACAACAATGTACATCTTCAAACCTACTCAATCCATCCCCAAGTTCTGGTATCCAAAACCGTGTTTCAATTTTACAAACTTCAAGTTGTAACAAGATTGAAACATTTTTTATAAAAAAATTAAACTGAAAAACTCAATGCAGGATAGTTGATTACCCTCTCAATCTGAATATGCCAACTTTTCCAAACTTCTGTGGTTCACCTGTTATACACCACTCAAGTGAACACACACACGCATGTACACCTGTTATACACCACTCAAGTGAACACACACATGCATGTACACACACAAACACAAAAAGTGCTGAGTCACAACCCTCGATGATCTAAAAACATTTAGATATGTTATTTTCTCTATATAAAAATAACTTGCATGAGAAGTTCATTAATATGTATTTAACAGAACTTTCCCATAATTATTTTACCAGCCACTGAAATTTTCTTTGATGATGAGAATGCATTAAACTGTTTATTTTGGAAAAAATTAGGAAGTGGAGCCTAAATTCCTTAATCTAAGTTCCAGGTTTTGGAATTGAGGAGTACAGCTGAGCTCCACCTTCAGTAACGTTACAGTTGAAGTGTACTTGCACCTCAGCAAGGTTTGCAACACTAAATGTGAGGGATGAATGAGTCGGGATGAACATTAAAGTTGTGATTCACCCATCATAAACATGTCTCAATAATGAAATACATATAATCTATTCATAACATCACCCTTGTAAAAACATATTCAAACAAATGTACATTACCATATTGTGAGAGAGTACTGAGTGTTACAGATGCATTGAATAATCAGAAGACAAAGACATGAAAATACAGCCAAATTTAGTATCTTTTTACACATTAACATTATTTTTAAAATGTTTAGTGTCTATTTGAAAATCACAATACGTGAATTCCAAAAGAGTGAACAAAATCAATTTAACAAGCAGTCAGATCTAATACAATGAATACATTACACTGATTTACGTTAAATAATCATCTTATGTTGTTATATACAATATATTCAGCCACAAACTACCAAGAATTATTATAATGAAATAGATTCAAAAAGCATCCTGTGTTTGTGTGTTCTATCACTCCTGAATGATTACAGTGAGCACATGTATGTTCTGTCATTCTTTTCATTTTTTTTGCATGTGTCTTCCATAAGTCCTTTCATTTTGAATGCATTTTGTTCCAGCTTCTGTCACTCATGTCCTGTACCACTGTTCCATGCCTTAGTAATGAGTCATGTCTAGTGCTGATGCCTGTACCATTTTCCCATGCCTTCGTTATGAGTAATATCTAGTGTTGATGCCCTGTACCATTTTTCCATGCCTTAGTAATTAGTAATATCTAGTGTTGATGCCCTGTACCATTTTCCATGCCTTAGTAATGGGTAATATTTAATGCTGATGCCCTGTACCATTTGTCCATGCCTTGGTAATGAGTAATGTCTAGTGTTGATGCCCTGTACCATTTTTCCATGCCTCAGTAATCCGATGTCTGTACCATTTTTCCATGCCTTAGTAATGAGTAATGTCTAGTCCTGATGCCTCGCACCATTTTTCCATGCCTTAGTAATTAGTATTATCTAGTGTTGATGCCCTGTACCATTTCTGCATGCCTTCATAATAAGTCATGTCTAGTGTTGATGCCTGTACCATCTTTCCATGTCTAAGTAATGAGTAATGTCTAGTGTTGATGCCTGTACCATTTTTCCATGTTTTAGTAATGAGTAATGTCTAGTGTTGATGCCTGTACCATTTTCCATGTCTTAGCAATGAGTAATGCCTAGTGCTGATGCCTTGCACCATTTTTCCATGCCTTAGTAATTAGTATTATCTAGTGTTGATGCCCTGTACCATTTTCCATGCCTTAGTAATGAGTAATGTCTAGTGCTGATGACTGTACCATTTTTCCATGCCTTAGTAATGAGTCATGTCTGGTGTTGATGCCTGTACCATTTTTCCATGCCTTAGTAATGAGTAATGTCTAGTGCTGATGCCTGTACCATTTTTCCATGCCTTAGTAATGAGTAATGTCTAGTGTTGATGCCCTGTACCATTTTCTATGCCTTAGTAATGAGTAATGTCTAGTGTTGATGCCCTGTACCATTTTTCCATGCCTTAGTAATGAGCAATGTCTAGTGTTGATGCCCTGTACCATTTTCCATGCCTTAATAATGAGTAATATTTAGTGCTGATGCCTGTACCATTTTTCCATGCCTTAGTAATGAGTAATGTGTAGTGTTGATACCCTGTACTATTTTTCCATGCCTTAGTAATGAGTAGTATCTAGTGTTGATGCCTGTACCATTTTTCCATGCCTTAGTAATGAGTAATGTCTAGTGTACCATTTTTCCATGCCTTAGTAATGAGTAATATTTAGTGCTGATGCCTGTACCATTTTCCATGCCTTAGTAATGAGTAATATTTAGTGCTGATCCCTGTACCATTTTTCCATGCCTTGTAATGAGCAATGTCTAGTGCTGATGCCCTGTACCATTTTTCCATGCCTTAGTAATGAGTAATATTTAGTGCTGATGCCTATACCATTTCTCCATGCCTTAGTAATAGGTAATATCTAAATATAATCTTCTGCTTCTTATGATGCATACAAAATGTATGTAGCATAAATACAGCTTTTTGAGAAGTGGGTCAATTAGAGCATGAGAAACACACAGAAGCAGGTCATATTGCTATAAGAACATCTGATCAGTACTGAGGCATGCATTATGACATTTTGCTAAACAAAAGGAGATGGGTGGAGCTTATTAACTTCACTACCCCATAATACAAGCCATATAAAAAACAGGCAAGTGCATTATCCAACTTGACTTTTCGGCTACACCCACTCATTGGATTAAGTTGGATAATACTTGTACCTTGTTCTCTACATAACTTATCCCACCTGTCTTTTACCTGAATAATATCGTATGTGCTATTACTCTTGATACCACTGCTGTGTGCAACTCTAGAGAGCCTACTGTACACTTCCCAGGTGTCCACAATTGATGTTTGCACCATCACCGGAATCTGCTTCAACAAAGTTTGATCCTGGACATCCATTACTGGCACACCTAGTTTTGCCAGAAAAAAGTTACTCTCACAAGGATGTAGGTCTGAAAAGAACAATTATACTTCAGTCTGAAAATAAAATTATACTTCTGTCAGAAAATAAATAAATACAAGTACAACTATCACATGGTTGTAGCCCAAATAAAAGAGTCCCACAAAGGGTCTGATGCTTTACTGCAGGCATGTCCAACCTACGATCTGCAGGCCACATTCAAATCAGTCCTATTTTAATGCAGCACAAATTAGACACCATTTGAAGATTTTTGGTGAAAACCCCATGCTGGTCAAGCCAAAACTCAAATCCCTTGCTGGTCAAGCCAAAACTCAAATCCCTTGCTGGTCAAGCCAAAACTCAAATCCCATGCTGGTCAAGCCAAAACTCAAATCCATGCTGGTCAAGCCAAAACTCAAATCCCATGCTGGTCAAGCCGAAACTCAAATCCATGCTGGTCAAGCCGAAACTCAAATCCATGCTGGTCAAGCCAAAACTCAAATCCCTTGCTGGTCAAGCCAAAACTCAAATCCCTTGCTGGTCAAGCCAAAACTCAAATCCATGCTGGTCAAGCCAAAACTCAAATCCCATGCTGGTCAAGCCGAAACTCAAATCCCATGCTGGTCAAGCCGAAACTCAAATCCAAGCTGGTCAAGCCAAAACTCAAATCCCATGCTGGTCAAGCCAAAACTCAAATCCCATGCTGGTCAAGCCAAAACTCAAATCCATGCTGGTCAAGCCAAAACTCAAATCCCATGCTGGTCAAGCCAAAACTCAAATCCCATGCTGGTCAAGCCAAAACTCAAATCCATGCTGACAAAGCTGAGTGATCTGTAAATATGGATGCCTTACACCATTCAACCACCCAGGGCCCACCACTTGGGAGTAGCAATAACAACAACGACATCAACAAAAGAATATTTTTTAAAAAATAACAAGATTTTCATGATGGCTGCCATGATGACCATACTGGATGTCAAATAGGTGCATGTACCATTTTTCAACAAGACATCATAGGAAGAATTCTGTTGAAAACCCAATGATGATATGACTTTCCATCTTGGGAGGAGTAATAACAAGACTTTAAAGATGGCTACTGTGGTACCTATATTTGATATAAGACTGAAAAGTAACTATACAAAGAAACAAGTCTTAAGTGCAAACCCCATGTTGATATGACTATCTATTCAGGTGGAGAAGCAATAAAAATATTTTCAAGACAGGTGCAATGATGGCCATATTGGATACCCAGTTGGCAACATTTTCATTTCAGACAAACATCATAAGGTCTTATGGTGAAAAAGCCCATGCCAATATGACTTGTCATGACAAGGAGTAATGATAACAAGATTGTCAAGATAGCTGCCATGGCAGCTATATTGTACATCAGTGAAACACCATTTTCATTTAGGACCAACTAGACATGATAAGAAGTTTTTGTAGTGAAAACCCCACATTGATATAACAATGCATCCAAGAAGAATGGCCAGTAACAATGATAAGAAAAATAAGATTTAAGACTTCGTTTAATGAGGGTAACTCAGTTACATAATAGAACTCATCTACCTTGAGGTTGTTATAGGCCCCGAGTGGCCAAGTGTTCTGAAATGCTCACCATTACGGATCACTGCCATCTCACTTTTGTCTGCATGGGTTCAAGTCTCAGGTTCGGTCATTGTGGGTATGTGAGAAAGCTTGCTGGTAGCTTCTCCTGGGTCAGTGGTTCTTTCCGGGGTTTTCCCGGGTTCTTCCTCCACCATTAATACTGGCTGCCATATATAGCCTATGTCCATTCTCTTTCACCAAATATAGTTCATATTACTAACAACAGCAACAAACTTTTAAGTTCTAATTAATGTACATTGTAGATATCCACTGGCAATTTCTTTAATATCAAGGGAGACCACACAGAGTTAGGTATATGATTCAACCTGAAAATAGTTATCTCTCTTGGATACTTGTGTACTGTACTACTCTAGAGTAATACTTTAAACAATAAAAGAAAATGCTCTTAAAATTAAATCATGAAATTTCTCAAGTAATGCCTGAAATGTTGATATAAACTCTCCAGTTTCACATAAAGAAAATAAATTTTTTGCAAAATATTAAAAATATTAAGAGTAGTATGTTTACAATGGCAAAAGGAACCATGTATAGCATAATCTCCAATTCTTCCATCTGATTTTACACAAATTAGTTATCACTCCAACCTTGCAAACATTTAGTATTCACAAAACTTTTACCAGGGAGAGTCAGGGTAACATGTGGCCCAAAATAACTGATTGGCCTTCTTCACAAAAAATACCAGCAAAGCATGCAATCAGAGGAGGTCTACACTAACACACTTATCTACATAAAGACAGCAAGGTTTAAATATTTCTGTATTTGTGAGTAAAATCACTGGGGGCAAAAGCGACATCAGTAAGTTCCTTTTTTTTTAAATGTTCACATTTTGTATTCTAGGGAGAAAAATTATTTGTTTAATTTTACAAAGCTTTTCGCTTCTTACTCTTTTTTATTACTTATTTTAAAGACCATAGAGTCAATATAATTGTGTTCCTCTATTCAGACCAGTGGTCACTGATGCTACAAATGCACAATCTAAACTTCAGAAATATAAGTTCATGGTGTTTATTTAAAATTAAATGTGAATCTTTTGGACCGTCAGTTTTTGGTGAAGTTTTGAAAAGTAGAAAAATTAAATTACCTCTTCCAGTGAGAGATGATTAAATATTGATACATATAGATCTATAATGCACCTCAGTCAAAAGCCATCTATATTATTAAGTCTCCCTTTATGGAGCGCTCACCAGTTATTATGTACTTTTGAGAGAGTGACATATGTAAGGTGAAGTTGTTTGCATTTAAAACATGCACAGTGAAGAGAATGTTGGCATGCCTCTATGCTACTTTGATGTAATGTGGCTGACAGTTGGTTGGATATTGTACTTTTGGAAATTGTAAATGATCTTAGCACACTGCTAACTAAAATGACTACTCCCTTGTGCTCCAAAAATCAGCCTGATTTTGTCTAAAGTACACTATCTTTAGCAGCTATTAAAATAGGGAAAATGAATTTTGCCAGACTAGACAATACCAGCTTCTGAAAGTGCAATTAATGCATTACCAAATATATAAAATGTTAAAAAAAAAGGTTATCGGCTCTTTTTTTTACCATTTACCTCTTAAGTTCAGGAAGTGAAAATGACCAAGTGGAGCTAGCACTTTTTTGAAAGGTGCACATCTGGAGTAAGGCCAAACTGTATACTCTATAACCCATATTACACTCATCAATCATACATGGAGTACACTGCTTATTTTACAATGCTCAGATAAATTCATTTTTGTCTAATCTGTCTTAGCTAAGAACAGTCATTTTTTACCAACCAAGCAAGACTATTGCAGAGAAAATGGACAATAAACATTTTCATTTGATATAAAAAGTAACAGAGAATCATATCAGAGATATTTATGTACATTACAAAACAAGTATTAACAAACTTTTAAATGACTAATAACAACTTATTTCAAACAAAAGCTATTAAACCATGAAAAGGGACAATTTGCTTATAAGGTATTTCACAATCCCTACTGTAAGAAATATTGTATAGTTACAGTGTACTTAAACATTTGGGGGTAGACACAATGATTTAGTAGTTAAGGTTGAGACTCAAGAATGATTTCACATCAAACAAGGAAATGAAGTCATCACAAGGACTTGCAAAAATTCAATTAGTCTTTACAAATGACAACACAATCTTGCATTATGATTTTCTTTAGGAATCATTGCATCATGGAACAACCAACTGAAACAGGATTTAAATCCAGTGAATTTAACCCAGACTGCAATGATTTGTCTTTTGACTTCTCTCCAATATATATATATATATATATATATATATATATATATATATATATATATATATATATATACTTTTGGCTGTATAATGGTGATCATAATCTTGAACTGAATTTCTCTATCGGGAATATAACTAGGTCACAATCCCAGAGCTGATTTATGTTCTCATTGTAATTCGTATACTTTAGAGTCTCAACAAAAATAAATTCTGAAGGCTAATAGTTACTATTAAAGCTGATGGCATGAAGGCAAAATATTATGGTACAAAACAAAAGGTTATGCTCATCTGTTTCAATATATATATATATATATATATATATATATATATATATATATATATTATTATTATTATTATTATTATTATTATCGGCCTATCAATTAGCATAAACTATGTAATAAGTTGTCTTAGTGCTAAATTACTGTACTTGTTATCTTCTATCATGTATGCCGTGGAAATGCATAGCATCGAAATTAGGTAACTGCTTGTGGATGGTGATTTTAAGTGATATATCTAGGTTTGTTTGTTTTTATTTAAATTATGATCTATTTTACATTTCTACTTAATGTCGGTTTATGCTGTGATGTGTCTGATAAGCAGTGAAATCTATAATGCAAAACAAAGAAAAGGACCTGGTGCCAGAAGTATATCTTCCGACGTATTTTAAGTACATACTTGTTTGGCTACAATGTCGTAACCTCCACATGACGAAGTAAAGGTACTAATATTAGTACTAGTAACCTACATGTATAGCAGGAGTTGTTGCACACCAAATAGCTGTTATCCGCCTGTTGTTGGGGGTGGGTTGTTTTTTATTGTGGGTTTTTCCCCCTTTCCAATATCAATAAATAATGTAAATAGTCAGACATGACGCGTTGCTGCTTCGAAGGAGCACACCCGTGCTTCGTGGATTTTTTTTCAGGATTTTTCTCCGCAGTCTCCATAACCAGTCACGTCTGATGAAAAATAAATAATATAAAAATGGGCGACGAACAACTTGTTGGTAGCGAGTTGCTAACGTGAGATCCTGTCGAAAGCTTTCGAGAAATATATAAAATGGGACATAGACTGCAAACAACAGCTAATAATGTATGGAAATACCCACCTGTACTCTGAAAGGAATGATGATGTCATAGACAAAAAGTCCCTCTGCTGTAGGGTTAGTTTACCACCGAACGGCATCTACACAGAACATGCTCTGAGACTTTTTCCTGCCTCTGTGGACACTTTGACAACGTACTTCCGATACTATAATGTCACCATTTGCTCTGCCTGCACACATATCCATATGTATACGCACGGATTGGCTAACAGCGAGTAACACTCTGTCACTTCAGTCAAAACAAGTCTGACTATACCAACCCGTTTGTTTGTAACCCCCTACCGATTTCAATAATGGAAACCTCTAATGTGATAAAAAGTGAAAGGAACTTAGTGATTTTAATTAAGTAGAATGGCCACAACACTGTCAACATCTGCACGTTTCATGCTTAACGGAAGTTTTCAATATAATAGATGGACATGCTCGAGAGCCATTTCCAGTTCCTAGACAAGTCCATTTTGAGCAAAGGGGTGTGACCACGACTACAGCTGTACAAATATATGTAGTCTGCTACCGATATTTGCAATGTCGAATCAAGTAAAGGAAAAGAATGACAAGAACAAATTTGCCTTTCACGTGGATTTAACAAGCGGTTTAATTTCTATGTTCATGTGTGCAAAGGGATATAATTCCAAACTCTCAACGTTATGGCAATTTACGGCATTATCAGGCAGTTACAGAATAGGATGAACTACGTCATTATGTTGGATGATGGAAATAAACTAGCCCATAGTGTACGCAATTTGCGCCGTGTTAGCATGGAAAGTCCGTTAAGCGTGAAAGGTGCAGGGGATGCCAGTATTGGTGCCTTTCTGGTCCCAGTCAGGTTAGAAATTATAAATCAATGATTCCATTGACTTAGTTTTGTGCACTTTTTAACACATTAAACTTTTACGTTATTGAAATAATCAGTGGGGGGGGGGTTTACAAACAAACGGGGAAGTAGTGTTGAAATAACGTGATAGTTTATTTTTAGACTCACTCCAATCAGCTGTCTACATGGTTCCGTTACACAATTACTGCGTACAGCTGTATATACATGTGAACCGGTATCGAGTAGGCCATATTTTTTTTTTTTTTTTTTTTATAAAACCGGAGATGCTAATGTAATTGATAAAGACTGACAAAAATTAATTATGTTTCTGGGTTGTCTATCCTAAACGCCAACTTTTTTGAAAAAATTCAGATCCCTAACAAACTACTTCAGGACTTTATCGGTCTGGACATTAAAAGAAAATAACTGGACACTGACTGGACCATTAAAAGAAAATAACTGGACACTGATCGAAAGAAAGTCGATTTGGGGCTGTATAATGTAGTTTCGAGCATGGATTATTTTTAATTTGCTCTCGCTCAACAATACAACAAACGGTGTGAACTAAATTTATACTGTTATGACTCTAGGTCTTAAACTATGTAACACAAAGAAGCGAAATGACCAAATTTAGTAAAATCAACAAGTTATTTATTTCTCCAAGTTACTGGTGAAAATTTAGGAAACACTTACAGTATTGTGATTTAATTCCCAGATAATCCTAAATGTCCTATCACAAGTCCAAAAGTATAAAATGTTCCGAATGAATTCCAGTAGCCTTGAATTTCCTGATGTACCACAATAATGCAATCCAGAATGTCTTTGAATGAGTTCACAATAAAGCTAAAGTAATGTGTAAGTCCAGAAGTCAATGAGCACTTCGTAATTCCAATGAATAATTTAGATAAATAATTCATCTCGAATTATATCTGAACACAACCGTAAATGATTCAACATACTGATCTAAAAACAGGAATGAATAATTTGTTTACATACCCCTATATATAAAAATCCCTACTTGACCTACGATGCAATAGTTTTCTGGATAATGGAAAATTCCGCTAACTCACAAACAAGGTTAGGATTGAACTCAAATTTTAGTAAACATTTTATTTACTCTTACAATTATGACAAAAGTCGGGTAGGCAAAACCTCCATCCACAACCCACAATCACGGACAAGAATTAAACACAATATACATATACATAACAATACTTCCTCCCCTCCCCCCCCCTTAAAAATGGTTTATTATATTATTGTCCAAGGTTGATAGCACTAGGCGCTTTAAAATTGAGTTTTGCCGCATTTGTTTGTCGACGTGTGTAAATAATTACCTTTCAGAGGCATATAGATTTGTGAGGATCTAAATAGACTGAATGAATCGCGCTATCATGTTATGTGTAATCAAATTTAAAAAAAAAAAAACCAAAAAAACCCACGACTCCCGTTATTGAAATAGTCGGCCTTGAACGCGGTTACGTGGTGTGGTTGTGATTATCGTTATTTTGAGGATCATCGACAACAGTGTTATTGCCCGGATCGAGTACATAATAAAATCACATATGATATTAATGGATGGAATAATCAGAGACCTGAGCAGAAATATAGAATCGAACAACTCGAGCCCTCGTATGCAGAATATAACAATTTAATCAATTGTAAAAATAAAATAAAATTGAATATGATATTTGAATGGTACACTTTCCCGTAGAAATAACATTACTAAATTTATTTTTAAAATTCCAATTAACCGTTCTGTTTATATCGATAAGTAGTAATATGAGCCACTACAGCGACAATGGGAAATCCAGTCAAAAAAAAAAAAAAACTGGGCCACTATAGCGACAAAATTTATAGCGACAATGGGAATTAGCATTACAAGACCCCCCTGGGCCCTATAGCGACAAGACAAAAGGTTGGGTTTGTATAGGGACAATAGGAATGGAACAGGTGGGTGACGTTACGGTACTGGACATTGGAAACAATGTTGCAAGTGGCTCACCTCAATCGGGCCAAACAGCAAACAGTGACAGCTGGGGGGGGGGGGGGAAGCGGGAACGACTGGTGGGTAAGTTCAGCTATAGACGAAGAAACAAATAAACATAATACATAAACATAACACAAACACCAAACACCAAACAAAGATACAAATATCTGGCAAGAGAGAGTAAATCTATTCGAGGGAATGAAGTGGCAAAAGCGGGTAACGACTGGTGGGTAAGTTCAGCTATAGACGAAGAGACAAATAAACATAATACATAAACATAACACAAACACAAACACCAAACACCAAACAAAGATACAAATATCTGGCAAGAGAGAGTAAATCTTTTCGAGGGAATGAAGTGGCCGTGAAAAGGGCCTTTGGATTCTGCTATTTTCTCCACTTTTTCCACCATCTCATCATTTTCTCTATGATTCCTTTCTTCTTGTTCTTTTCATTCTCTGGCATCCAGTCAGGATGTCCCATGGATCAAAACTTTTCCTGCACCTTGATCCAGTTTGATTCAGTCTGTAAAAGTCCTCTTTTTTCTTTCTGTTTTCTTTTTCCTTTCTCTCCTTAGCCCAAGTATCTTTTATCTTCTTCCCCTCATCTTCCAGCACCTTTCTAATCAATTCTAATGCTTTCTTTAATAGGTCTAATCCCCGCTTTACAAAAGACCACTATGTGAAATTCACTATTTCTTGTAAAAAGTACCTCACTTTGATCACACCATCAAGGGCCTCCTTCAGCGTTCCCACTCTAACATACCTAAGCTTAATAAAGCCTCTTAATTTCTCCACTTCCTCTTCTATCATGTCTTTAACCAGATCCCTGGCTACTTTCAGACTGGTCACAAAGTCTAGGCTACCTGGATACTTTCTTCATTTTCAAGCCTTTCCACCACATAGGCTGCATCCATTATCCAGTGCCAACTGTCTTTCAGGTCATTGAATAAATTCATTTTCCAAGGTGTTGACTAGTCAACGCTGGGTGGCCAGACTGTTAGTTGGATTTTAGTCGCATGTCACCCTACAGGGTATTCGCGACTGGTTAAAGCCCCCACGGGGGGCTAATAGATTTTTTCGAGGGGGACGGGAGTGTGCCACATCCCCCAACGCATTAATGCACTCAGGGAGTGCTGTTTGATTTAGCCGACATGTCGTGGGACAGTAAGTCCCATTCGACCTGTATGAAAGGCTGTCTTAAGTGGCAATGGACCCAACACACACGCATTTAGATGGTATTTACTGAATTACAGGTGTCTACCACAGTAGAATGAGACGTCAGTCGTGATTGGACGCAACTCTTATGACGTCGCCCTGGTTCCGTGCTTACACGCTCTTCGGGGCACTTGATTTTTAGACGAATGGGAATCGGGAGGAGACGCCAAACGCCAGCCGGAATGTACCTGAAACGCCAGAACTAATAATATCAAATTCAACCCAGTTGTCTATATAGTGGGTAAATCCTACTGCCAATTTTGCGTAAGCCACAATTGTAATTAGAGTCACACTAATTAATTATAAATTTTCCTATCATAAAAATGTTGTATTTGGTGTACAAGTGCACCTCCAAATTGTATTTCTAAAAAGGGATCAATGTGACCCTTCTAATTTTTATGTCAAGGTAGGTAATTGTTAGTTTTAAATGAGGGTACGGTGAAATCCGCAGGAGTTTGCTCAGGGTTGGATGACATTCGTAGGGCGGTAGACGCATGGTTTCGCGTGGAGGATGACACTGACAATGAAAACCAGTAAAGTGAAAACGTGTACGATAACGAGTGGCATGGCTTTCATATCCGTCAGGTTTGACACGCACATCATCACTTTCCCTGGTAGGTATGGTAGTAGTAGTCATAGCAAAGTTCCCATGATGTGATACTGAATAGCTAAGGTCACAGCGTACGGCATCCCTGCAATCGCTAGGCACAGCATCGTACTCCACTTGAGAATCACCAAACTTGAATGGTGTGGTCTATTTGTTAGCATTCATTTTTCTCGCTTGGTGTTTGTAGTTACAATGAACTATCGGTCTTGGACGTTTCCCTTTTTATACTTGTCGTAATGAACTCTCCTTTTTATGTCTAGTTTTGGAAGTATTCCTTTTTTTCTTCCTGGACAACGGTACTACCTTCTCTAAAGTACCGTCATACCTCTACCATAGTGTGATGGGTCGAAAGGCCATAGAAAGGTAAGGACAGTGCGGAGACCATTGAGTATGTTCCAAGATAGCTGACTCTTTATAGATACATCGATCCATACGCAACCTCAGACCACAACTGAAACACTGTGTTACGTGTAGGCTCGTACAAAAGTAAAATTTTAAAAGAGTGAAGTCAACAAGCTTTGGAAACTTTAACAAAATAATTTATTTCCCTAGGAAACAATGTTGTTACGAATATGTAATTAAATTGTTTGTTTGTTAGTTTTAAATTCTTTTTTAATTTATTTTTGTTTCATTACATTTTATTGTAATGATAATTTTCACGGGATTTGACTATTTTCGGAAAATTCACTTCTCTGTTTTGGCCTGAGTAAAATGTAAAAGCTATTACATTATCAGTATTTTTAGCTCACCTTGGTTGAGACATTTTGTAAACAATAAGTGAAAACGATTGGCTATTACCAAGGTCATGTTCGGCCCACGTGTTAGCTAAGTTGTAAACAGCCTTTTTTATTTATTTCTAGTATGGGAATCTGATTCTTAGATAGGGCTATTCTAGCGTACGTGCAAATTGGCAATTTTTTTACTGCGCTGTTCAAATTAGTGATCACGTAGCCCCGTCACATGAGCCACCATGTCATCTAAAATCAAGGGTTAAAACAGCCATTTTCTAGTAGATTTTTCAGTCGTATTTTACACCTTTAGGGCTGAAGGTGTTTTTATTGTTGATGCCAATTTGTTTTGAAGTTCATCTATTTTTTGGGATTAATAATTTATATTCTCTGAAAAACAACACAAGAGATTTTCTTTATAAAAATTCTGGGACAAAGACATTTAGTGGAAATTTATTCTGGAATTCTAAACAGAACATTATAAATTGTGTTTCAACGAGGAACTGTTGCCATCAGTACAACGACCTCATCTGACGTCATCGCCTTCCATATTGGAACTTCATCGAGATTCGAACCTGGATTCAACTAGAACTTTAGTGATAGGACTTATATTTTTCAATTCTAGGATTAATTTTTGGATTATATTCACAAACTGTAAGTCCTATTTCATATTTTTATCTTGTTTTCTAGGGAAATAAATAATTTTGTTAAAACTTACAAAGCTTGTTGGCTTCACTCTTTTCTTTTGTTACTTTTGTACCAGCCTACACGTAACAATGTAAAAATATCAAATAGGACTTACGGTTTGTGAATATAATCCAAAAATTAATCCTAGAATTCAAAAATATAAATCCTATCACTAAACAGTTCTAATTCAATCCAAGTTCGAATCTCGATGAAGTTCCAATATGGAAGGCGATGACGTCCTCTATAACTAGTTTGTATTGATGTGTCAAGAGTTCCTTGTTGTGTCACCAAGAATATAATTCCGGCTTTTGAATTCCGAATAATTTAGTGAGTGACTTTTTCCAAGAATTTCGTTGAAGGAGAGTATTTTCCAGGGTGAATAAATTATTTTAAATACGAAAATCAACTCAAATGGCAACAAGACGACAAATACTTGAGCCCAAAGGTATATTTTTACGACTGATCAAATCCACTTGAAAAAGTCTGTTTTAACTCACGATTTTAGATCACATGATGGCTCACGTGACGGGGCTACGTGATCACTAATTTGAACAGCGCAGTGAGAGAAAAAAAATGCCATTTTGCACGTAGCCTAGAATAGCCCTGTCTAAGAATCAGATTCCCACACTGGAAATAAATTTAAAAAATAAAAGTGTTTACAACAGACTAACACGTGGGCTGAACATGACCTTGGTAATGACCAATCATTTTCATTCAATGTTTACAAAATCAGAACCAAGGTCAAGAACTAGGTTAACTAACAATATAACTGAGTAATAGACTGCGTGTTTATCAGGTCAAAACAGAAAACTGAATTTTAAAAAAAAAAATTAAATCCAGTGAATAAAGTTATCATTTCAATAACGTAATGAAATAAAAATAAATTTAAAACTAACACACAAGCAATTAAATTACATATACGTAACAACTGTACTTCGTATCCCAATCCAGTCTCAGGCCCCAAGTAGACAAATCCTGTTATAGCTAATAAAATTCGCAGAAGGTAATCCTTTCCTATCCGTGGGCCATTTTTTAAACGTTTCCAATCGACTGGCAGAATTAGAATAGTCAGGCAGTAAGACAGGAAAATGGTATGGTTTCAACTTGGAGTTCTCAGTGGGTCTCTCACTCGATTCTTGCTGTGTCGAAGTCATCCTTCTTGTTAATGACTGTCGTCTTGGAACTATTTTTTTTTTATACCAGTGTGCCCTGAAGGTAAAGTGAAGTGTTTTGGAAGCAGTACTCGATTCTGCTACACGATTTGATAGACTTTTTCCAACGGCTGACCGACGATTTTGTGTGTGGCTAAACGTACAATCTTGTGAGGGTGGTGGGTGGTCACTTTAAAATCCCGATCCTCTCCAGTCTGCAAGACTTCTTTCAATACCCCAAAGTTCACCACTTGACTGGTGCGATAATTGAGAGTCAATCCTTTCGCATTACACTCCGTGTACACTTCTCCTTGTGGGTCTCGGTATTCGTAACCGTAATTTTTGGGACCGCCACTAGCAAAACTTAGAATCTTGTCGTTGGGGTGCTCGTCCGTCCAGGTTCCTAAACGGTCTCCTTCGATGTCAGGGTGCCAGTGATAGATGTAGATGCAACTCTCCGTGTCAAAATACAGCGCACGATCTCCTAATTGGTGTAACGCTTCGTACAATTTTAAGCGAGCATGGGCTGTCACGTAGGCTGCAATGATGACTTTCCAAATTCGTCGGCTTCTACAAAGTCCAGTTCTTCTTAATAATTAACCAAGATCAAGTCCTCACGAACGACGTCAACGTGTTTCAAGTATTTGATTTTGTCGTGATTCATCTGGAAGTAGCTGAAAGGTTCTGTTAAATAGTCCGTCTTGGGTAAACACGGCCGTTGTGCCATTTTGCCCCACAAGCAATTTAACATCACCTTAGCAAACGATCGTCTTCCCTCGTTTTTCTCGATGTGGTCTAAAGCAATGCCTTACTGCTCCAAATATTTCTCTTTGAATTTCTTTTGGTCTTCGGGAGTGTGGCACCTGGAAGGATAGCCGCTGGCTTCTTGTTTCAGTTTCAAAAAGGCATCCACGTAGTCTTCTAAAATGTCTTTCCGAGTTTGCTCGCCCTTGTGGTATCTTTCTGTCTTGGGAAAGTGGTAAATTTCGTACACTTCTAAAAGTTGGTATCCCAGGTCCAGAGCTTTAAACAATTCCACGCTGAGCTTTAAACAATTCCACGCTGACCCACGTTCCTGTCAAGGCGCATTCTTCCTGAGTGTGCTGACGAGGTCGATCTTGGTTGCGCGTTTCGGCACAAGTACGGCACAAGGAAACAAGTCCGTGGGAGGCAAGCCTTTGCATTTAATCAATCCTTCGTATTGTCGAATGTTGTCCAGGTCGATGTGTTCCGTCAGCAATTGCGGGTGCCCTCCGGAAAAGTGACACTATTTGCACACGTAAGGATACAGTGAACACACGTCCAAGTACTTGATTTCTTCTCCTTTCTCCTCGTCGGCTTGGTACAGCAAACAGGTGGCATTCGTCCGTCCTCCGTACAAACTGTCCCGCGGGTTCAGTGGGTCCACCCACTTGTAATTATCCGCGATGTGTTTAAGCTCGGGATCGGTTTTCAGTCGGTGATCGTACTCGTGTTCCCAAATTTCCACCACTTCGTATCCTTGCTGTTTTAACTTAAAGCGCCGCTGACAAGTGGCCTGCTACAAGTCTTTCATGGTACGTTGTAAAAACTGATATTTGGTGTCACGTTGAGGGTAGCAGATGGGTCATCCGTGAAATAAGCACCCGATAAACTCATACACAAGCTGAGGGTTTTCTAAGTCCCAGCCATCTACTGAATACCTTCCGATAGTCTTTTGGCCTCCTCCGTTGCGTGCGTGTTGGATCCATTTGTCTTCCTTGTCGCACAAGTAATGTAACCAGCGTAGGGCTTTGACCGAGTATTGACGTTTGACAAAGTTGGTCGTTTGAGGGCTTATGACAGCCAGGGTGTTTTCGGGCATGAATCCTTGGTGGTACACTAAGGAACACGCTTTGGCAATCGTGCAGGCTTCTTTCAACGGATCGATCCCTTCGTGTTCCATGAACAGTTCTCGAAATTTTCCACAGCAACACCGTAAAATGTCCATGTCGGAACGACAATACTTTAACATTTCTTCCTGAAAGTCGAAGGGGTCCGACGTGTGAGTGTGGTACCAACCGTAGAAAGCTTCTCGTTTTTCGGTGCACATGTTGTCGGGGTCGTAGTAATGAGCATCAGGAAAATGGGGTAGAACGGCGTGTTGATTGGCTTCGGTATTGAAAAAGTGTGGGAAATAGCCTTTGGCCATTTCTCTTCTTCCAAACCTTTAATGCATTCGGCTCAATTGGCATGGCCAAATAACTAATCGAATCTTTAAACTGCACTTGGCCCACTTGCACGGAAATGATTTTGGCTCCGTTCAATGTGACTTTAGGACGTTCGGTGCTTTGTTCCGTATAGTATTTGTGAAGAAATTGCCAATCTTATCCCGAGAAATTGTGAGCTATCACCGTGGCATTGCAATGGCAATCTCCATAACGTTCGATGTCCTCTTGACTCCACGTCTCGTCGATGACGTTTAAGATCCATTGGGCGAAATCGGTCAGCGTCTTTGGTCCTCGAAAGATTTTTTTCGCGTCCTCTAGGAATCTTGCTGCAGTGACGGAAATGACTAAAGATAGTCTCTTGGATACACTCTCGCACGCTCGATGAGCCACACAAAAATTAGGAATGTGAATACCGGTCTCTTGCATGCATTCGAAATCGAAAAAGATTAAATTGCCTCTCTTCTAGTCATCTTCTAGTCATCTTCCTCTTGATATTTGGAATGGTATTTTTGAATGTAGCATTCGTGTTCCAAGTCCACGATTTGGCGACAAATGTGACATCGTTTCTCTCCTGGACATACGTGAGTCTTGGCATTATTGGTACGTATGCCTTGTTCACAAGTAGGACACAGTCTCAGCAATTGACAAGCACTTTCTGCTGTGAACCTTGCGTTTTCAAATGCTGTTGGTAACAGTAGAGCTGACAAAGGTGCGTTGACAAGCTGGGCAATGAACTCGTTCTTGTTCTTCATCAAGACAGGGTTTAGAGGCCAAACATCCTGAGTATTTCGATCCACAATGCTTGAGTTGCTCTCGATTGTTATAGCCATAGTTACATTTCTCACAATAATATCTGTATCCCAGGAATCCAGTGATACTGGTGATGGCATCGAAATGTTCATCGTGATAATAGACGTGAATGTATTTTCCGTCTTTGAAATCTTTGCCACGAAACAACTGAGGCCCGCGCACTTCTTGAGGGTGTACTTTCAAGGTGTAATGTGGAGCTAAGACGTCTTGCAATTTTTGCATTTCAGGAATGCCGCAGGGTGTGTCTTTGGATATGCCTGCTTACTGTAACAGGAGTTCTGCTTCTCTTCGTTGCTTGGCTCGGTCCGATCGTTGAATAGTTTTCCAGGCTCTTTTCTATTCTGCCGTGTCGTTCTTCTCGGCATACGATCGTCCCACCACGACGGCACGGGCTAAATACATCTTGTCTTGAGGATTGTTAACTTGGACGAGCCTGCGCTTGATGCTACGAAGGTCGTCTACCAATAACACCTTTTTGCGTCCGATCCCTTGGGGAAGAGAAACGTGGGTCATGAACAGTGTCGCTTTTCCATCGGTGATATGAAACTTGTCGTTGGATTGTTGTACGTGTTGAATCTTGTCGATGACTTTGGAAGGTGTCAGTTGTGATGGGCTGCTAAACTCGATCCAAACGGGGGACTTCAGACTGTCGTGATAAAGGGAAAGTCTCAAGCTATCGTCTTCTTTGGCTTGACATTGTCGTTTCAGAGTGGTTAACAAAGAATCCCTTTAAACTTCACCGTGTACGTGTAGGCCGTGGTTCTAAATTTTCTAGAGGAGCGTTTATTCGTCTCTCGAATGTGGTAGTACTTTTTAGGGTTTAGTTTGGTGTAGACTCTCTGGGCCTGGATTCTGGCTCACTCATGCCATCTTCAAAATTGCTGGCATGGATTTGAGCCAAGACTTCAGCTACTGTACGAGGCGATAATTCACGTTTCTGTCTCTTACTTTCTTTTCATTTCTCCACAAAATGATGCGATCGTTTCATCTTAAGTGCAAAAAGTCAAATGACTACATTTGAAACGCTATCCATGTCAGACCAGTGTATATATAAAGGGTCAGTGTCTTCCCTCCAAGTATTCATTTCACTCTCAAGTCTACCAGAACGATGGATGAGCCAACACAGATCGAACTTCTGATCAGAGTTTTGCGATGTGTCATACGAAGGTTTTCTTCAGACAAGCCGACGCGCTACCCACCCCCACCCCCTTCGAGATAAAAATCAAGATACTAGCTATATCTGTCAGAAGAAAGGACATTGGTCTTCAGAATGTCCAGACCGTCAAAAAAGCAAGACAGGTGTCAAGAGAGACAAGAGTCAAAATACCTGTTATCATTATCAAGAGAAAGGACATTGGTCTTCATACTGCCCTAAGAAACAACAGGAGGAAGAGAGGGGTTCAGAACAGGAAGAAGAGGAAGAAGAGGAAGAACCCCGACAGGTCCAGAAAGAGAAGAAAAGAAGACGAGAAGAATGTGAGGAAGAAGAGGAGGAAAAAGGTAGAAGTGAAGAAATTCAAAAAGAGGAGGGAGTGAACAAACCCACAGAAGAAGTCTATGAACTTTTAAAGTGTTATGTTGTGACATTGGATTGTAAATTTGTACCAGAATATACCAGAAAGAAAAACGTAAGTGTCTGTTGGTTTTGAATTTTTAGAATAAGGACCTACACTCATGCACTTTCACACGTACATCATGGGATAAAAAGGGATTTTGAGTTTTAATTGATTTTGGAAAAATGAATACTATCTCTTTTCGAAAGAAGTGGGTGGCCCTGAAAAGGACTGTTGGGTGTTTGGTTTTTAAAAAAAAGAAGAAAAAAAGAGAAACAAACTCAGGAACGAGAAGTAACGAGCTTTAACTGCCTTATCCCTTTGCCACGGCCAAGGCCTACTTCTGGAACTGCTTCTGTCGATGATTTGGTAGAAATCACTAGGGTGGGTATCTCAGGCGTAGTAAGTGTGTGAACAGGATTCAATTGTTTGGCTCGGGAAGGTCTTTTTCTCTTGGGTCGTAATAAAGAAGTCTGATACATTTCTTTCAGACTCCTTAACTCTGCCAAAATGTCTAAGAGTACCGTCACCATTTGACTTTCACCGTCCTCCTTTTCTCCTAGACCTTGTTTCTTCTTTGCTTTCTTCTTCTTCTTCTTCTTCTTCTTCGTGTCGTTTCCTTCTTGCCTCTTCTTCTTCTTGTTGTTGCTGTTGAAGGAGAAAGGCTTGTTCTGCTTCTTTCTGCTGCTATAAAAATTTCTCCAATTCTTCTTTCTGTCTCTGTTTAAAATCCTCGACGTGTGGTAAGGAAGGAGAAGATGGCGAAGGTGCTGATACCGGAACAAATTCTTGTGAAGAACAGAGAAAATCCACTAAATCCCAATTAAAATTGGTCTCTTCTGGAAGTAGGTCCGTGTTGACTTTGGTAGCCATCACTTCTCGTCTCCACGGCTGGTGCACCCCAATTCATCGTCTTCTTAGTTTCCGTCATGTTCTAACTCTGTCGCATAGATTCAGTGCGCAGAGACGATAGCGCACCTATATAGGGAATGTGACGTCACATGTAACTCTCTTCGGATTGGAAGACAGACTCCGCACTGTGGCTGAATTTTGTAACGCGTGTTAGGATTGGTGAAAGAACTCAATTCGTTTCGATCCACTCTTTCACTATAAATAACCTTGGTTCACTTCATTCCCTTCACCTGTTTCTCGTAACAAAATGTGGACTAACGTAGAATCGTCTACTCTCGTATCGTTGATGCTGTTCCGCACGGACCTACCCATGTATGTTAAATCATCTTGGACAATCATCAAGATCACCGATACGACCGTTTGGAAACGAAGGATCTATGTGGAGAGACAAGGCTGTCTGAAGCGAGTCTTAATCTACGGTCCAGAGGTCAGACGACGTTTGAGGAAGAGAAGAAGATCCGTGAGATGCCCTCTTTGTTAACGGAATAGTGTTAACAAAAAAAACAAAACAAAGCACTTTATTGCCTCGAAAAGATTTACTCTCTTGCCAAATATTTGTATCTTTCTTTGGTGTTTGTGTTTGTGTTATGTTTATGTATTTGTTTCTTTGTCTATAGCTGAACTTACCCACCACTCGCTACCAGCTTCACCCATCCCATCCCCCGCTGTCACTGTTTGCTGTTTGGCCCGATTGAGGTGAGCCACTTGCAACATTGTTGCCAATGTCCAGCACCGTAACGTCACCCACCTGTTCCATTTCTATTGTCCTTATACAAACCCAACCTTCTGTCTTGTCGCTATAGTGGCCCAGGGGGGTCTTGTAATGCTAATTCCCATTGTCGCTATAAATTTTGTCGCTATAGTGGCGGGGGGGGGGGTGATTGGATTTCCCATTGTCGCTATAATGGCCTATATTACTACTTCGATAAGACAAATACAATATTTTACTAACTAACAGTTCACTAGCATAACATTTCCAGACAGTAGCCTAATACAATAGTAATATCTGCCACCGTAACTGAGTCGATGTTCGTTAACGCAACACCCCACCCCCCGGTTATCGGTTGGCTTAATCAAATATGGATAAAAAATAACGATTTCTGCTCCCGATTCAGGCTTTATCGACCTGACAGATCTAGTGCCACACCCGAGAAAGGCTTATCAGTCAGTGAGGTGGTTCATGAAGGCATTGGGCGATGGGAGGTCTTAGATGCCACCCGCTGATACTTGTGACACAACAATCAAAGCCTCCACATATCCTCATGCACACCTGGCCAATAGAATTCCCTCACTAGCCTATATCTGGTCTCCGCCACGCCCATGTGGCTTCCAAGTAGACCCTCATGTACCAGCTAAGGCACTTTTGATCCCTAAGCTCTTGGCACAATGACTTGTTTGAACGTATATGGCCCTTTCCTGGCGTACTGGTACAAAATACCTCATTTAAACGCGAACTTCAGCTCGCCATCGGACAATTTCCGTACGACCCGCCCTTTGCCATTCTGGTTAACTTGTTGGGAGAAACATCTTCCTCTTGAAGTTTTCCCAACTCGCCTGGTAGCAAACTGTCTATGGGCAAAGTTGTGAGTCTCAGCGGCTTTGACACTGACTTTCCCTTCACAACCCTCGTCTCAACACACCCCACGAGCACACGTCACAGGGTTAGGCTGTGGAAACACATTCGTACACTCTAGGGTCACGTCGTGAGACAATCCCGTCAAACTTGCTTCTTCAATTCCCCCGTTCACATACGGTGAAGTTTGGTCAATGTTCACGACCGGGAGCGAATCTTTAAGTCCTGTTAGCAAACTGGACTTCAACCGTTTCGCCTGTATAATCCCCAGGCTAGACATACTTATTACCAAGGCCATGTAACTACAACCGGTATCATACTGCATGGTTGCCATCTCACTATTTACCGAAGCTATCGTGGTGTTCGTGAACTCCACTGTTTTCCTTTACTTAACAGTATGTGGAGTTACCGCATTAATCGCTGTGGAATGATACTTTCTACAATCCTTAACGACATGGTCTGGCCTGTCGCAGTTGTAACACACGAGATCTCCTTTATTCACAATAATACTTTCACCTGTACCCTGCGTCTCTCTTGTCCCACGGAGATGATCACGGATGGAATTTCCGGCCCCTGACCTTCCGCCGCTTGACCATTCCGTCTTTGGGGTGACCCCCACAGTGGATTTCCTAGCTTCGCTGATGCCGGATTGGTCCCTACCACTCCAGGTTGTTCGAGGCCAGTGAGCACTCTCGTAACGCTCGGCTATTACGCTGATATCTTCCTAGGTTGATAACTCACGCCTCGCTAAGAACACGATTAATTCTTTCCGATAGGTACTAAAAAACTTTCAAGATCGCTTCGCGTATGCCCGTCATTTTTATCTACCTATCATAAGTACCCGCACGCGTGCATGAAATTGCACGTGCGTTTCGGTGGTTCTTTTCAACGACTCTTTCAAGAGTTTTCGGAAACTTCCAGCCGACAGCTCATATTGCCGTAGTAGCGCTTTCCTAGGGCGTCGCAGTCGTCCACGTTGTTCGATGTCATATTATGCTAGACATCTTTCGCGACTCCCTGTAAGAATACTGACATGTTGATAACCCACTTGTCTTTGGGTATCTGATGAACCAGTGGCAACGTTTCGAACTGCGTCAAAAAGTTGTCAATGATTTCGTCCTTGTCATTGAACAAAGGCATGGTAATCTGTATTGGTCATGTCTACATATCGCCTATTTGTGGGTCCTGAACGTTCATTTAGGTCTTCACCCCTTCTGGACTCGACTTCGATCCTCAACCTCTTCATTGCTAACGTATGTTCACGATCCCTAGCTCTTTCCCTATCTTGCAATCTGGTTAACTCGAGCTCTTTCTCCTTTTCCCGCTCCTCTCCTTGTCTTTCCCTTTCTCGCTCCGCTGCTTGTCTATCTTTCTCTCGGTCTGCTGCTTGTTGTTCCTTGTGTTCTCTAACACTTCGCTGCACAAATTCAGCTAAGTGGGCGCCTTCGTGACCTAACTCGTTCTTTGCAATCGACTTATATTACCTGTATAACTGTCTGTCTGTCTGTCCCCATCCTGGTCTACTAGTACGGTGTCACAAGAACTAAATCCTCAACCCACTCTTTGGTCGTACTGTCCTACTCCAAAATATCGACTCACTGAAACTATCCCTTACACAGACAATCAATAAACTGGAAGTACGTATCCTGAATTTCTCCCCCAAATTCAGCGTAACTCTGAAACACACGACAAGACGTAATAACTATTGCGGGCTTACTTCATCAATTCTTCTCTCAAGAGAATACAAAGGTAATTTTCCCCTAGATTCCACAAATTCAGAATATGACCCCTTTCCTTAAACGTACTGAATAATAGCAAATGCGAGAGCGTCAGTCTCTTAAAATTTTATCATCTCAACATGAAAAGACATGACAAGAAAACTGCATGCACTGAACATATAAAATGTAAAAACAATGGTTCGAGTCACGCCAATCAATATTTCTAACAAGCAGTACATATATTATCAATGTTTGGTTAAATTTCGTTCTATTCTATATTTGTTCAGCATCTTCACTCAAATAAAATGTCCTAATCCCAAGACGAGTCTTGAATTTTTACTTGGTAGGATTATTGTTATTATCTAGAGGATGATCGACCACGGTATTATTTCCCGGATAGAGTAAATAATAAAATGGTGGAATAATCAGAGACCTGAGTAGAGATAAAGAATGGAACAACATGAGTCCACGTATGCAGTATATAACAATTTAATCAGTTATATATAAAATGAATTTGCACGTGACATTTATTTTTTAAAAAATCTAATTAGCCGTTCTGTTTATATCGATAAGACAAATTTCCTCATGAAATTGAGTGAATGATCGAACTCAAATTGTCCACCGTGCCTGCATAAACTAGTTGATTGCCGGTCCTTCGAAATTCAACGTTGGTGACAGGTTAGAGTCGAAGTATTCCTTTTGCTCTCTCTCTCTCTCTCTCTCTCTCTCTCTCTCTCTCTCTCTCTCTCTCTCTCTCCTTTCGGGTCATCAACCGTAATTTTTCTCTTCTCTTTGCTTCAGTATGGGTAAGTATATGGAGCTATTTCCCCTTTTTTAAAAATAATTTTAGACAACCTAAATATTTATCAGGCCTTTTTTCATTTGGGTAGAACACCACCCACTCTCTCGTTACGTCAGATATCGTTATATCGTAATTCAACAGAAACTAAGGCTAATGTGGGCCAGTTCACCCCCTGACAGCTGATACACAACTCTGGTAGAAAAATATTAATGTCTCTCCAAACGGCTATTCTTCATTCCTAACTGGACTATGCCATTATATAGACTTCTTAATAAACCATCGATAAGCCCTACTGTGGACTATAAATCACTAGTTGGACTAAATGTCGGCCAGCGGCTCTCTTAACGCTATTACCTTTGATTCTCGGTTAACAGAATCCGCTTCTTAATTATATAAATGAATTATCGAAATTGACTTCGCGTATTAGCTACAATAATTTGCTAACTAACGATTCACTGGCATAACGTTTCCAGACATAGTAATATGAATTCCTAGCCTACATGATCATATCATTTAAGGCAGAAAAATTCACACAATTCTCCCAAACTCGTATGGAAAGCAATGCATGAAATTACTCGAATAAACGAGTTGTAAAACATTCAAGACAAATGAATGCTAACAGTTAATAAACTCAAAGGAAAATTGATGTATGAATTTATAACAAATTCAAACAAATAATTACGAACTCATATCACGACATTTGCATGAGACTGAGACAAACCTTGTGCTCTCTGAGACTTTCTTGCTTTTACGCATCAGAATCTCTCTGTTCCTATAAGTTCCGTGTCCCTCAAACTTCCAGATACCCGTCCCTTGGACATTTTATAACGAGAAAATACTTTTTTTTACTCCCCCGAAGCCAAGACTTCCCTTCCACAGAAAAACTTGGACTGACTAATTTCACGAAGGAAATTACTTAAAACATTGAATTTCTTTGGGAACACACACCCCTTATTTAGCTTGGCCAATGAGGATTAAATTTATCTAACCGACAAAATTTAACACACGCCCATCGAGGTTTGAATAATTCTCTACTCCGCCCCTCTTACTTAACCCGATAACTGGAAAATTTCACTTTATGACAGTTCAAATGGCACAAAATTGTTTCCACATTGTCGTTTTTCTGCTACTTAAACCCTCATTCACATTACCTCTTTATCAGTCTGACCGTTACCCCATTTTACAAACAATCATGCCCAAAACCAGGGATGTTAAACCATCACAGTTTAGGGATTTACTACGGTATCTAGACATTAGTCAATTTAATTTGCTTCGTGTCGTATTGACCGCGGCAAGATTTGCTCAGGTATATGTTGCAGTAACATCTCGCAAAATTCACAGTTACATATGTATACATGACCTCTGACTTTTAGTATAGTAATGTCCATGTAATGTTTATTATCGGACGTAAATGTATATATTTAACATTTATGTATATGGGAAGGTCAGTTAATGTTAATGTTATTGAAGACAGGATCGTTTGCAATGATTTCCATCGCACTTACAAGAAATATTAATAATATTTATCCGCTCTTAGAAAACTGATTTTACAGGCGGTCCAAACCTCTTTCACTCACTTCGTACTTACGATCACGTAACTGGCCATTTGGCTTATTACCTGGGTGGCAGGATATCGATGAACTGATGTTGAACACAAAGATATTTGCTTATTTTTTCGAGTCAAAAGTAGAGTCCTTTAGTCATTCGGTGTGTCTATTATCAGCAGCTGCATTATTGTCTTATAAGAATAAAACACAAATCTTCCACGAACTATAGGCACGACATTCCGAAACTGTTAAACACACAGAGAAAATTATCATACTCTACCATAAAACTTCTGAATTTCTTTTGCACAACATCTATATCCTACATCCATTTAGTGCGCAATCAACACATGTAACCTAAATTACACGCCCTTCTTCCCCGATCAATACTGCACGCACTTTGGACCATCGTCAACAAAGGGCAGCATCAGTCAGAGTCCGTCTTTGACTTGATAGGATTCGTTAAGTAAAAACACTTGATTCGAGAATGCTTAGATGAATCATATCAGTCATTCAGACAAAAATATCACTCATTCAATTAAGAAAAGCATGACCATCCGAGTGAGGATTTTATATTGAGTTCATTTCGTAAATCAATTTGTTTGTGAAATGGTTAGTTATAAAAGATGATGCATTTATGACAACTAGAGAGACTATGTTTGTTTGGGTTTTTTTCATCAGTGTTTAAAAATATTTTTAGTGACGAAATTTTTGCCTGTGAACAATCACAAATAACGAAGAATTAAAATTTTAATAAAACTGTATTCGTTATTTTTGTGAAAGTGCAAAAAGAACTTTAATAAAGGAGTTTGTGGGCACTTTGGACCATCGTCAACAACGGGCAGCATCAATCAGAGTCCGTCTTTGATTTGATAGGATTCGTTAAGTAAAAACACTTTATTCGAGAATGCTTAGATCAGATCAGTCATTAAAAAAAAAATCACTCATTCAATGAAGAAAAGCATGACCATCCGAGTGAGGATTTTATATTGGGTTCATTTCGTAAATCAATTTGTTTGTGAAATGGTTAGTTATAAAAGATGATGCATTCATGACAACTAGAGAGACTGTGTTTGGTTTTTTTCATCAGTGTTTAAAAATATTTTTAGTGACGAAATTTTTGCCTGTGAACAATCACAGATAACGAAGAATGTACTGACATTAAGAACTTTATGTTCCTTATTTTGTTTGTATTAAACTTAATAAATAGCTCATCAAAATAAATATGGCTATTACAAAAAATGACGAACATATCCGGATGAGACTTAAATTACTCCTATTCGGTAATGCATCCTGGTTTCATATTCTTCACTATGAACTCAACTACACTGTGCTAATACACGTCCCTACGGGCATATACAGACACCGGCAAGTAGGTGAACGGAAAGTTTGTTTTTAAAACAAAATTTCTACGTCATTGTTCTATATAAATTATCAGCAAGTTGGAAACAGGTGTATTTAAATGCCAATAAAATGGTTAATACTATTTTCGCCATACCATCTGTCGCACTAAAATGTCGCGAGATTATACAAATGGACTATGCAGCACCATGTACTCACTGATTTAACCCATCTACGTATAACTTCTCCCATCAACTCCTTCCAAACTAAAATAACTTCAAAAATGTAACACTTGCGGCGTAATATCTGAACGTAGGCTTATTTGACCTTGCAAATTTACAATGCACGATCTCTCCTTATAAATGTGTATCCCCCACTTCCACATAAGTCCTCTGAACATTCGTTTTTATTCTACGATTCTGATAGATACGTAGATAGAATCATTCTCTGCTTTTATAATCCACTTTGTTTGCGCAATAGCAGGCTTATATAAGTGATGTGGGTATTGGAAGGTTATTGGTGAATGTATTTCTCAATGTCCAATGAACACCTGGTTCGGCTGGGCAGGTATTTTGAATTACAGGCTTTTTGTTGGTCAGGAAGTCATCCTAAAAATTGACAGCTTCCTGACAAAACTTGTGTTGGGTTATCTGGTATTGGAAGGGTACTGTTTGATGCACGTGTAGAAAACATAAGAAATTATTTGTTAATGCGATGTATGTATAAGTTACACGTCAGTAAAACAAGCCAGACAGCCGTCGTCTCGTGCATATTACGAAGCCATATGTGTTCTGGTTGGTTGATTGTGCTACCACCCTGAGGGCATCAACAGGTTTATTTTATCAAATTTGGCATGTGGGTTTCTATTAAATAGATCTTGCTCAAGTTAGATCATCAGCATTATTGGCGCATATTCACCCTCTCCCCTCCCCCACGACCCCCACAAAAACAAACGTGTTGTTTCACAAAAGATCATATAGCTAAAATGTACCGCAAAGTAGTAAGTTTTAAATGACTTTTTAAATATTTATTTGTTCAGTAAGAAATAAAAACGGCATTGCTTGCGACATGTGTGATCTATGGTATCAGACGCAATGTGCACAAGTGTTCACATTGCACGCTTATGAATTTATGAATGTTTCACTTGAAAATTTAATGATGACCCCTGGACATGTACAAAATGCTCCCTGCCAAACTTCACAAAAGGACTTCGGATTACTAACAAGTTCATCACTTGTGGAGGTTACTCCACATTGTTTAACTATGTGTCACAGTAATGATCATAGGAGTTATTCCCCCTCTATGGATTTCCATGTCAAGGAGAATACAAACGAAAACACAAGCACGAGTGCAGATTCAAGCCTATGTTCCTAACTCGTATATCTCTTCGTTAAGTCAAACTCAAGACACCCGATAGCACGTCATCTAAATATAAATAGTTTAAGATATAAATGTAACGATATTGTATCTATCCTACAAGCAGAGTAGACCAACAAGTAGATCTCCGCGTTTTTTTCTGACATTCCGCTAAAAGTAATGTCAGAAAAAAGTGGAGATCTAACTTGTTGGCCTAACAGGAAGGGGAGTAGTGCTGTGGAAACGCGTTCCATTACTTCTTTGGCGCTTTCCTTTATTTGCGCTCACCATTGTCCCTCTCCCTCCCGCATCTGAGTAGCATGCGTCCCTCACTTCTTTATTGCGTTCTCACATTTTTTGATGTAGCACTAAATCACTACCTGCAGGACACACGGTATTAATTGTATGGAAAAATGGGAACCAGTCTGGAAATAGGTGAACATAAAATAGAGTATATATGGGTTTGGCTGTCCAGGATTGGTTAATAATGTAAGTTATGTTTTAGAAAAAATAATCTTTTGAGAGCTTATCCTAGTTGTAAGTGAAAAAATTAGAGACATTGTTTTATTGATGGAATTTCAGTCCTTTAACAGTCTTCAGTTTGGAAAACTCATTACTAAAATTAGCACCTGACTCCTTGGTGCGGAATTGAAAGCACATGTTTCAAACACATGCAGGTCCAGAAAATGCCGCGGCTCATATCCTTTCCTCTACACAGAAACTGACATCCAGGTTTCATCTATACTGATAAATATAGGTTTGATCATGAGCACTCAGAAATTTAAAGTTATTGAATTTTTAATATCGTGGTGTTTGTATAGGTTTACTATGGGAACTGAATTAGTACCGTGAGTCCTGCAGCACAAACTGGTAGATCTTTCTGAGTTATCAGAGATTAAAACTGACACTTCGTTAAGCTCAGATTTAAGGTCAAAGACTACAATCTTGAAAGGAAAGACATACATTGAAATAGAGGAGGCATACTTGTTTACTATCGATCTGACCTCGCTTTCCGGCGAATTGAAAGCTTAAAATTTAACCAGACTTAAAGGTCACCGGCCATACTCTAACAAAAAGCAACTGTCCTCAAAATGCCGCATGCACAAGCGGAATGTTGCTGTTGGCATAAATGGTACAAATTCCC